>VXAV01002679.1:6840-19755 GCA_013399715.1 Alectura lathami | reverse complement strand
AAAAAAAAAAAAAAAAAAAAAAAAAAAAAGTCCTTCAAAAGACCATAGTCATAGTCTATACTGAAATGATATACCTATGACATCAGTTTTGTGATCTAGGTAGGCATTTGTGATTCATTATCATGTTATTCACAGATCCTGGCTGACCTAGAAAACCATGCACTTTTTAAGGATGACCTAGAATGCCAGAAGCTTATTCTGGAAGCCATGAAATACCATCTTTTACCAGAGAGAAGAACTCTCATGCAAAGTCCAAGAACTAAACCTAGAAAATCTACAGTTGGGACACTTTATGCCGTTGGAGGAATGGATAACAACAAAGGTATTAGAGATTTTTTGTTACTTTATACATGTTAAATTTTGTATTTTCTTTATTAGAAAATAGTGAAATAACTTAATAATACAGTGTGAGGGGGTGCATATATAAGTTAATAAAGAATTGCTGCCAAGAGCCAAGTCAGGAAAGGTGCCAAGACTTTAGGTCCAATTGAAATCTACTGATATTTAAAGAAAAAATATAATGCTGTTAGAGAACTGAAACTGAATTTTGCATTCATTCTTTGTTCAAAATTATTAGAATTTCCAAGAAGAATTTCAACAAAGTGTCTATAGCGAAATTCATTTACCTTAGTTTTAGCTACGTAGAAATTGTTTCATTTGTAAGTCAGATTTGTAGGCAACTTTTCTAATCAGTGAAAAAAGACGGTTTTATGTGCAGTGTATTCCATTATTAAATAGTTATCTGAAATCTTATGTATGATACTCTTCTGATGCAAAAAGCTATCAGTCATGTACAGAAAAAGACTAGATAACTTGCTTTAACTAGATTACTACTTTCTCAATAGCTAAATGGTGATCAAATTAACTTAAAAAAAAGTAAGATACAATAGGACTTTTATCAAAGTGTTATGTCATTATTTGTTGTGAATAGCAATTATGATGCTTTTATTTCTATTACAGAAGGCTAATTCACTGATTTATTGAATGAAATAAAATATTTGAAATAAAAGTTAGCTGAGTGGTAAGCATATATTCTTGGAAAGATTTTCATTATTTATTTGTCTTAAAATTAACAATTCCACAGTATCCTGCAGTTTTTGTTAATCAATATTCAGGGTGAGGAATATGCCTTTAGAAGCATAAGTTCTAGTCAAAAATAAAGTGTTCTCAAAAATAAAAGTATAAAATAGGTCTTCAGCAGTTCACAAATTTTGTTTAGGTTTAATTATTGATGTTGTTTTTTTGCATAGACATGGCAATATCACCTGCAAAAGGACATTGTATGTTTTTCCCATAAAGTTACAGCAATGGGAGAGTTGTATGACATCTGTGCCTGTGTGAAACAGAAATGTTGACGAAATAGAAGAATGCTGAGGAAAGAGCCAATACTTATATATTCCTACTATAGCTGCAGATTATTTTTAATCTTTAACCTTTTATAAATGTTTGTGCAGCTAAATGTTAGGCATGCCTTTAGATCGTAAAACATCTGAAATAGAATTTTCTTCTTATTTATGACAAATGGCTGTGAACCCCTTAAGTATTCATGTAGAGGAATACCTGTAAACCCAGTTTAGGTGCAGCTGTATTTCCTCCGGCTTACTGTATATCTTACTCTGGTTGAAATAGCAAATCAAATATATAAATATTTAGGAAGACAGCAAAAGTGTAGCGTCTGTTGCAGAATCAACACACAATCTGTTTTGCAGATTCATATCAGTCATAAGTTTACTTCTGTGGCATGAAGTGAGAAAGAAGTGCAACAGATGTCCAGCCCTCTGACGGTACAAACTCTGACTTCAAACAAAAGTACTAGGGCTTATATGCATTTAGAGCAGATAAGAACTGCTTCAGGGATCCTGATATAGCAGAGCAGCATCTGCATAGAAGGAGACTTTTTCAGCCTATGTAATGTGTCCTAATAACTCTGCAACCATGTGGCATCGACTTGCGTCTGTTCAGCTCATCACTCTGTCATGTGTGATGCATGCCACCCCCATGTTATGTTGCATAACTGAATTCTGATTCTGAAATCTAGCCCATGAGGGCTGATTTTCACATCAGTTCAGGAAATCTGAGCACTGGTTGCGTGTTTTGGAGAATTACTGTGAGTTAGTAAAGTGCACCTCACTCTTTGGGCCACAAGGTGATGCTGATATTGTACTATCTTTCTTCATTAGTTAATATTTTTTTTTCTCCACAACTTTTTCCACTGAAATGCCAGTGTGGTTACTGTTATTCACAATTATGTATTTTTAATGCCTGCTGGTGTTTGTTACTATGAAACAGTTACATATAAGATGGAGATGAGATAAGCAAATTAGCAATTTAAGAGGTAGTATATAAAGCGGTGGGTAAGTGCTGGTATTGTGAATATATTTGGAGGTTATGTGGCCCATCACATAAAAGTAGCCTACCATGCTAAAGCAAGTTTGTTATGAAATCCCTTCTATAATTATTCTCCTTTCCACAAAAAAAGAAATTATAATTAAACTCCAACAGACGGTGACTGGAATTATGCCTGACATGAAAAGTTAATGCAGAGTAATACTAACTGGATAGAATGAAATTGAGCAAGGTTAGATAATTTCATAATTTTAATTTCCTAAATTCTCAAAACCTCATTTAAATTTATGTTTCCACCCACTTTTGTTTACTTACTCATTTAATTTAAAAGGCATGTATAAGAAACAAAGAAACCGATTTTCTCTTTATGATTACATTAATAGAATGAGAGGAAGAAGGTATTATTATGGTTATATGCTTCTGATAGTATGCTGTTCAGCTGATCCATTCAAATAGTCACACTAAATTCTGTAATTTGAATTAGTAGGATTTAATCATTTAGCAGTAGGCAGAAGATGTCTAGATACATGTATAAAGGAGGATGTTAAAGAATAAAGCGTCACTGAAGCCATGATCCAGAAAGACTGGAATATGATGCTTTTGGAAGTAAAGACCTAGATTAGTTCATTATTTACTGAATCACAGTCTTTAAGTAAATACAAGGAGAGAAGAAATTAAGAATTACTTGAGCAAGAACCTTTTCCATAAAAATGTGACATAATCTTGGGATTAGATATAAAACACATGAGGAAAATTGCTCTGATGATAATAGGTGAAGTGCATCATCCATATATATCAAGCAGTATTAAAAGTCCTTTCATTTTTATTTAGGTTTTTTGATTTGGTTTGGTTTTATTTTTTAAAAATTCATTGCTTTTGCTACAGCAATATAAAAAGTCAAGATTTTAAAATGTGAAATTGTGAGATCACCAGTCATTGCTGCTTAAATTCCCGTGTTGCATATTTTTCTGTCATTTGCAATAATCCTTTTTCTTTACAAATACGTTTTATCAAATGTGGTTTATTACTTACATATCATTGTTACACAGGAAAGTCATTTAACATGACAGCATTAAATTACTCTTTTTCTCTGGTGATCTTGTAAGATGTCCTTGTTTCTCAGTCTTGGTTTTGTTGTTCTTTTTAAACAAATTTTGTTACTTTTATAAATCTTGTGACAGCGCACTTTGTTTGATCCTTATGTAATTTTAAATATTTCATTCTTGTATAGGCACGTTTTCAATACTGAAATAAATTTATTGGGCAACCTATTGATATGCTTAATCCTTTAGGAGTCTACTGTAAATACTGTAAATTAAGGCAGAAAAAAAGCATCTAGATATTCTTATTGGTCTCTGTGATGGGTGCCTTAGATACCTATAACCTGAAAATCTATCATGTTCATGTCTATGTCAGTAGGAATTCATTAAAAAAATCATAGAAGGAAAAAGAAAATAAATAAAGAGTAGAATCAATTGAAATTGTTTTACACCACTTTGCAAGTTTGGAAATTACTACAAACCACTTTGTCATCACATACATAAAGCATTTGACAGTATTCATTAAACATTCATTAGATGTACGTAAAGGGGTTCCAAAGCTTCTCTGGGCAACCTGTTCCAGTGCCTCACCACTCTCTGGGTAAAAAATTTCCACCTAACATCTAACCTAAATCTCCTCTCTTTTAAATTAAAAATATTCCTCCCTGTCCTATCACTATCACACTGTGTAAAAAGTCATTATCCCTCCTGTTTATAAGCTCTCTTTAGTACTGGAAGGCCACAATGAGGTCTTTCTGGAGCCTTCTCTTTTCCAGGCTGAACAAGCCCAGCTTCCTCAAGCTTTGACTGTAGGAGAGGTGCCCCAGCCCTCTGATGTCTTTGTGGCCCTCCTCTGGACCCATTCCAACAGCTCTACATCTTTCTTGTGCTGGTGGCCCCAGGCCTGGACACAGTATTGCAAGTGGGGCCTCATGAGCGCAGAATTAGAAGGGAAAATCACCTCCCTCGCCCTGCCGGCCACCCCTCTTTTGATGCAGCCCAGGATATAGTTGGCTTTCTGCACTACAAGCGCACGCTGCTGGCTCATACCAAGCTTTTCATCCACCAGAACCCCCAAGTCCTTCTCATCTGGGCTGCTCTCAATGAGTTTTCCCAGTCTGTACACATATCTGGGATTGCC
Source organism: Alectura lathami (assembly GCA_013399715.1). Lineage (NCBI taxonomy): Eukaryota > Metazoa > Chordata > Aves > Galliformes > Megapodiidae > Alectura > Alectura lathami. Next base: position 15,228 of record VXAV01002679.1, on the reverse strand, counting down.
CCAACTCAAGAGTAGCACCTTGCTGTTGGCCTTGTTGACATTGACCCACTTCTTGTTGTTCATGTGGGGCCACTTCTCAAGCTTGTCCAGGTCCCGCTAAATGGCATCCCTTCTTTCCATTGTATTAACTGCACCACTCGGTGTTGTCTGCAGACTTGCTGAGGGTACACTCAATCCCACTGTCTCTGGTATTGATAAAGATGTTGAAGAGCACTGGTCCCAAGACAGACCCCTGGGGGACACCACTCATCACCAGCCCCTCTTGGACATCGAGGTTTTGACCACAACCCTCTGGCTGCGACCATCCAACCAATTCACCATCCACCAGGGAGGTGGTGGATGTCCCATTCCTAGAGATATTCAAATATTTTTATGCACTCCATCTGTTGTATTTAAGTTGTTCTTTAATCCAGAATGAAAATGAATTTATGGCTAGGGTTTCCTGGGTTTAATGACAAATTGTCATTCTAATATATTTTTGTTTTTTATAATATTTGTTTTTTATATATTTGTTTTTTACATTTTTTTTTTATAAGAACTTGGTAACTTTTTGTATTCTTATTCACATATTAGAATAGGAGCAGAATAGAAGTTTATTGAGTCTCATGCTTAAAAACTGTGAGGAGCAGGTGGGGCCTCTAGCAGACCTAGCCAGGGACACTTCCTTTCTGATGCCTCTGCTAGACTGTTACCCCTCCCTAGATCTGGGTCCTCTATCCTCCAGCTGTTGCAGGGTGGGGTTTGCCAGCAAATGCACACGCACATCACATGCACGCCAGGTTTGGGACAGACACAGATGCTGCCCCTGGAGCTGGTATCAGGGCCCACATCAGGTGGGCCCTGCTCCACCTGCTGGCATGGAGCGTTCACTTGCTTCACTGAGCCTGATCCCCCAGCAGCTGGTTTGGGGATACACACTAGGGGGCTGGGAGCTGAAGGCACAAAGCTGGTGAGCAGTTTAGAAAACGAGTCTTATGAGGAGCAGCTGAAGGAACTGGGGTTATTTAGCCCAGAGAAAAGGAAGCTCAGGGGAGACCTTATTGATCTCTACAGCTACCTCAAAGGAGGCTGTAGCAAGGTGGATTTGGTGTCCACTCCCAAGCAACAACTGAGAGGACAAGAGGAAGTGGCCTCAGGTTGTGCCAGGGTAGGTTTAGGTTGGATATTAGGAAGTGGAAAGGGTTGTGAAGCATTTCAAATGTGATGTATTTAAAAGACATGTAGATGTGATGCTTAGGGACATGGTTTATCAGTAGACTTGGCAGTGCTGGGTTAAAGGTTGGATGTGATGACCTTAAGTCTTTTCTAACCTAAATGATTCTCTTTCTGTAATTCTATGACTCCCACCCCCTCCAGCAGCAGATGCTGAGACCCCACTGGCTTCAGCAGCTGGCATCACAGGCTGGGACACCCGCACACCAGCCTAGCTCCAGTAGCTGGCTCCCAGTCCTCTCACACATACACAGGTCTCACCACAAGCTGCCCTGAGCCCTTGGGATAGGGAGTGAGATTACCCAAGCCATGCTATGATTCTGTAATGATTCCACAATTAATAAGGAGGTAGGGCAGACTGTAGTGATCAGACACAGACAACCAGACAAGCCAGACCATACCCATTTTACACGTAATATCCCCTTGCATATTCCTTTCTGTCTGATTCTCCTTTGTTCCTCCTTGCTCCCCCTCTTCTGCACATCCCTCCATCAGCTGGCACAGTCCCATCAACCGCCCCACGGTGTCTTGGACATTCAAGTTAGTGATTTTGTCAATTGCAGTATAACTGAGAAAGTGTGCTTCTTGTCTTAGTCTTAATTACCTTGTTGTCAGGATCCCAGCTGACAAGGCCGATGATCAGAAAACCTTACTGAAATAAACATTTTCACACTCCCACATACCCTTATCAACTAGTGTGATTGAACAGGTTTGGTTCTCATTACTGCCTCTCTTATTACTTGTTGGTGAGGTTTGTGCTCTGAATGTTCTTCTTGATGGACTCCTACTTTCCTCATCCCTTTTTGCACTGAAAAAGTACTTACTGAGAAGGCACAGGCATCCTTAAATGAATAGGTACTCTTCTTCCACACACCCTTACAAAAACTGCTTGAGAAAAAGAATGCTAGTTGGAGATAACAGGAATGAATAATACTTGAGAAATGCTTATGACATCCAGAGTTGCCTGTGAGAAAGTATGCTTTGAAAGAGTAAGAATCTTTTATTTTTAAACTATAGCTTTCATTATGAAAGGGGACATAGGAACGCTAAGTTTAAGATTAGTATTCCTTGTTGTAATTTGACAAGTATTGACTACTTAGCACAGAAAATAAATCTGAAACATTAATTACCCTGCTGAAGCAGTATATCAGATACTGCATTATTTTGCTCTTCAGACACATTCCTTATTTATTTTATTTATTATGATAAATAAATGGAAATACATAGACCATGTAAAAATACACTTAGATGTATTAGTATCTTTAATCAGCCTCAAATACCTAAAACACTTCTTCAGAAAGAGCATCTGAATTTATATTGAAAAAAGAAATAAAATCTCTTGGATAAACACACAGGCTGAAGACTTATCTTGCTTAGCATAAAAGGCAGCATAGGCTTGTACTAAAAGACAGAGAACATTTGTCTCATTATAGCACTGTCTTCACTAATAAGGTATAACTAACACAAAATAAAACAAAATAAATAAGAAATCGTATTTTGCCCTATGGTACTTTCATGCAAATTCAGGAGACATTTTTGTCTGTGTGTAGCACATGAAGAATCAGATATGCATGTAGGAAACCAGCAGAAGTCTTCTTGCAACATAGAAATAGTTTATAAAATATTCATTATGACTTATGTTAGCCATATTTGTTTTGTAGTGAGAAGGAGACTTTAGCATAGCAGGCAGTTTTTTAAGTTATTGCAACATTTAAAACATACCTGTGATCTGCAGAATCAAAAATTATTCCCATAGTGTGCATTTTATGTATTGTATGTCTGGTATTTGTTTCAGAGGAGACTTTGTTCAGTTGCAATACTTCACGTACTAGTCCATATCTAAATATTTCAATTTGTGCTACAAAAAGTGTGTATTACTGAAGATAAATCTGCATTCAATATGAAATACGATACTCTCCAAAATAAGAACAATTTCTGATGTTACGATATATTTTTCTAATTATTTCTTAGAAGATTTTTGGCTTGAATGTATATTCTGTTTGTTTTAATGACCTTTTCTTACTCTGACAAAAGGTGAATGAAGTGTACATGATACTTGTCTTTCATTTTTTTTTTTACTATGGTTGTTTTTCTTCATTTAGGTACTAATATTATTATCTTAAAAAATGCTGCTGAATTATGTTACTCTTTAAAAAATTTCTCCTAATGGTAGTGTATTTTATTGTAAGAGCAACACTGGGGCACATGAAAAGGAAAAATTGGTAGAACCAGCTGTTCAGGGGAGAGTTTTCTCTCTCATAATATTGAATTATTTAATACAGAAGAATTCCACACAAACAGTTTGTTAACACAGAATACTTCCTATGGGTATATAGGAAGCTGCTCCAGGGGAGGTTCAAGCTGTGCCAGGGAGGTTCAGGTTTCTCCTCTAAGGGAGTGGTCAGGCATTGGAACAGGCTGCCCAGGGAGGTGGTGAAGTCTCATTCCCTGGAGGTGTTCAAGAAATGTGTAGATGTGGTACTCAGGGACATGATTTAGTGGGCATAGTGGTTTTAGGTTGACAGTTGGACTAGATGATCTTAGAGGTCTCTTCCAACCTTTATGATTCTATGAAACTTGTAAAACAATAATTTGACCACAGAAGAAATATAGTTAATCAATTCCAGTGACTGGCTTAACGACTGCTTTTTTCTATTAAAAAAACAAACAAGCAAAAAATAAAAAAACTGAGAGCTTAACAGGAATTATCTCTAGTTTTGAGATGTTCTGTGTATCCTAAAATGTTCAGCCTCATTATTGGCCAGAATATTGAAAGCAGAATGGTAGTGTTGTTGTTTTTCTGCATTTATAATGGACTTTATAATAGAAAAAAATCCAGATTGTAACACCATCTGCTCGTTTTTCAGTACTTACTTTACATCACTTAATTTCTGGCATTTTTGCAGTGTAGTTAACTTCTGAATTTGCTAATTCAGTTATAGTTTGAAATGGAGTGATCGATTTTGATGCCTGAGTAACTTCAAATACAAAGGAAGAGCCAATGTTTTCACCGAGAAGTTAATTGTTATCATCTGATGAAAAAGGATGGTCAGCCAATAGGATGGCAGACCTCACAAGGATGGCTTTACAAGAGGGAGGAGAGGTGAAGGAGAGGCTAACCAGCAGCTTTCTAATTTCTAATATGCAGAGCTGCTGAACAAGGTTAATGGGGTGCTGTGATAGGGAGAGATCACAAAAATATCAAAATAGGGATTAAATTGGGCCACCTCCAGTACTTGCAGATTAGCAGGGAATTGCCTACAAGGCACCATTAAGGAGAAAACCCCCAAACGTTTCCTAGTGACACAACATTCTGGAGCGCCTATCTTAAGTGCCTGTACAATAACACACACACTATGGGGAATAAACAAAGCAAGTTACAGATGTGCATACACTTGCAGGGCTCTGATCTTGTAGGCCTTACTGAGACATGTTGGGATGGCTCCCGTGGCTGGAGTGTTTTAATGGAAGTATACTGGCTCTTACGAAGGACAGGCTGGAGAGACAAGGACTAGGTGTTGCCCTCTAGGTCAATAACCAGCTGGAGTGCTTGGAGCGTTGCCTGGGGGTGGATAAGGAACTGACTGAGAGTTTATGAATTAGGATTAAAGGGAAAACAGGACTAGGTGACATTATAGTGTGGGATCTGTTACAGGCCACCTGACCAGGAGGATGGAGCAGATGAGGCTTTCTATAGACAGGTAGGAGCAGCCTCACATTCACAAGCTGTGGTTTTTATGGGAGACTTCAGCCACTCCAGTATCTTTTGGAGGTTGCTATACTGTCACACAGCAGAGCATAAGCAATCCAGGAGGGTCATGGAATGCCTTGATGATAACCTCCTTCTCCAAGTGACAGAGGAGCCAACAATGAGATGTGCTCCTGGGCCTCCCTCTCACCGACAAGGAGAGACTTCTTGGGAATGTGAAGGTCAAAGTTCAAGATTCTTAGGACAGCAAGGAGGGCACACAACAGGCTCACAGACCTGGAATGCAGGAGAGGAGACTTTGGCCTCTTCAGGCATTTGTACATGGTAGAGTTCCATGGAGTGAAGCCCTGGAGGGAGGAGGGGCCTAAGGAAACTGGTTCATATTCGAGAATCACCATTCAGGAGTGGTGCATCCCAGCAAAGAGGACACCAAGATGAGCATAAGTCAGCAATGTTTCTTTGCTGCGAAGAAGACCGACAGTATTCTTGGCTACATTAGACAAATTACTGCAAGCAGGTCAAAAGAGGTGATCCTTCTCCTTTACTTCGCATTGGTGAGGCTTCACCTGGAAGTCCCCAGTATAGGAGAGACCTAGACGTACTGGAAAGAGTCCAGTGAAGGGCTACCAAGATGATCAAGGATTCATGGAGCACATCTCCTGTAAGGAGAGGCTGAGAGAGTTGGGACTGTTCAGGCTGGAGTAGAAGAGACTTGAGGAATCTCGTCAATGTATATGAATATCTGACAGGAGTGTGCAAAGAGGACAGGGATGGATTTTTGTTTCACTGCTACTTACTGCCAGGACCAGATGTAATGGACACAAACTGGAACACAGGTTACTGAGCACTGGCACAGATTCCCCAGATAGGTTGTGAAGTTTCCGTCCCTGGTTATCTTCAAAAGATGCCTGGACATTGTCCTGAGCAAGAGGGTCTAGGTGGCCCTTCTTGAGCCGAGGCGCTGGACCACATGACTTCCAGATGTCCCTTCCAACCTTAGCCCTTCTGTGCTTCTGTGAGTTGGTAGCAGGTGATAAGTCTGAATGAGAAGTATTTGCACCACATTTCTACTATGTTTCATCTAAAAGTGGGTTGGTTATATCTACAGTGGACTGGACTAGTGTGCTTATGTTTCCATCATTACAGGTAATTCATATTGGTCTAGATTACTCTGAGTACTTAATCATAAGAAATGTACCAACATCTGCATTCTAAGTGGCTTCGTGTTTGAATGGTAATTAAAAGAGTGTTTTAGCAGGGCTAAAAAATTTGAAGAGCTGTGAGATATTTAGGTGGAAAAGAAAGTCTCACTTTGCTGCTAGTTCCCTTGTTCTTGTCTAGTACCTGTCCTACATGACAAAACTGCTAATTGTCAGGCTGTTGCCCGGGTTTATATACCTGCTGCTACAACCTCTAGGATGAAGCAGACGGTGCAAAGAAGGTGCTGCATCTGTGGGAATATTTAAGGTATTATTCTCCCAAGAACATCTCCATGTCCCACCCACCACCACTACCCATTGCTTCACTGACTTGTGCTTCCTCACATTTCCAATGTAGATTTTTTTTTTACTAAGTACACAGAAATAAAGGATAACTTCTGTATGAGAAGATAGCACATGCATGACAGCTTGGTTATTTGGAGAACCTCTACATTGTCAAAAGCCTTAGCTTTTTCCATAATCTAACCAGTTTTTGTTCCCTGATCACCAAAGTTTTGTTAACGGTAGTTACTTCTGGGCCTGTTGTCCTAGTAAAGCATATCTTTTTTTTCTGGAGACAGTTCATTGCTGGAATCACCTTCAATAGCCAATGAGGAAAATGTCACTTCCTTCCCTAGTCAGTCCTCCAGCTCTATTTTGCACCTTATGAATCTTCATGCCAAATTCTAGGAAATGATCCAAAAAGCCATAGTTTCGGGTGTAAGAACTTCAGTACAACTCTCACATTATTTTCAAACACCCTGAACAGAAAAAAGGGCAAACAACATTAATCTCATTGGACTACAGAAGGCATCTTACGGAGCCCAATGGATACCACCAAGCATCATCTGACTCTTATCCAAGTTAAGGACAACACCCTTTAGAGCAGATTAACCTTAGAGAGAAGTACTTGAAGTGAAACTGAGGAACTGAGCCAACAGCTTAGCAGTGTGGATGAGAATCTGTACAGCTATAATGGTCAGTGGTAAATAATAAAAGTCTGGGGGCAATGGGAAATTTATGCTCTTGCAGGACAAAAGTATTCCGTTTATGCAAAGTAACCAAATCATTATCAAAGCAATTTATTGATTTATTGACAATAGATAATTAACAATAGTTGGTGAACTATAGACTCAGTATCAGTGATGCAATAAACTACAAGACACCTACAAATGTGAATTAATTCTGTTAAATTTCTGAACATCCTTGTGTAGCTAATACCTAAAAATGCTAGTCACAGACACATGCACGCACGTGATCACACACACCCAAACACGTGTGCACACAGATCTAACAGTCTCTAACAATCCACTCAGGGATGGAAACTCTCCTGTGTGCGACTCACTCCTGTGGTAGATGCAGTTGCCCCAGTACTGTATTTTATTTGCTGCTGTCCACATGTAGCACTTTTCTTTCAGTTTCTAACACCTTATTTTCATAGGCTTCAGTGGAGCCAGAACTGCTTTTAAAGAAAATGCATGTGTTTTGTTGATAAGCAAAAGTAGTCTAGCATACTGCCTGATATGAATCATTAATAAAAGGGGCTTTTATAAGTTCTAGACTAGCTAAAAATAATAAAACATGAGTATATTATGTTATAAAACATAACACTATGCTATGAAGCAAAATACCCAACACTAAAAGGGTTAACTAAAATCACTGTCAATAAACTGACATTTTGAATACATTTCACAATATAAATATTAGTAGAAAAAAACTTTTGTTAGTTTTAGAGAATTATGATCATATTGAGTAACAGAATATTCCCAAAGGTTTTCTGATACTTTTTCATGTCACTTTCTGGCAAATCCTTATGACATTTTAATATACATATATATATTCACTCAAAAAAAAAATAAGAATTATTGTACCAAAGGTATATATGTTTGAAGTGCTTAAAGGAATTACTTACAGTTTAAAGAGAACAGCAGTGACTGTTGCCCTGTTTCTTGTATAGTTCTTCTTTTTTTTTATCAAGAAATTATCCTTGATATCTTCTTCAGTAACCCATTTAGGTCACATTCATTCCACTTGATTAACCATCTTTTCTGTTCACAGAGTAATGTTGCAGTTCACTAAATCGTTTTGCACCTAGTCATAGCAGCATCTTTAATTCTCAAACAAAATGGTCAAGTATGCATCAGCAATGTTTTTAATAATAGCAAAATCAGCAGAAAGTCTGAGAGAAAGGAAAAAAAGGGGAAAGCTTGTGATCATAAATGTAGAAATCCTGCCTTTTTTCATGATTTTAAACATTGATACCATTCT
>VXAV01002676.1:1770-13568 GCA_013399715.1 Alectura lathami | reverse complement strand
TTTTGCTCTCAGAAAGATGTTCTTCAAGTGCTGCCAGCTCTCTTCCGATCCCTTGTCCCTAAGGACAGTTTCCCAGTGGACGTCTTCCAACAACTCCTTCAACAGCCTGAAGTTTGCTTTCCTGAAGTTCAGTGTCCTGACTCCACTCCCTGCCAGGCCCACATTCCTCAGGATCACAGACTAAATAAGTGCATGGTCACTGCAGCCCAGGCTGCCTCCAGTCTTCACCTCTTCCACCATCTCCTCCACATTAGTGAGCACTAGGTCAAGCAACACATCCCCTCTGGTCGGTCTGTCCAAGACCTGAAGCAGAAAGTTATCGTCAATGGACTCCAGCAGCCTCCTGGATCGGTTTCAGCTTGCCGTGTTGTTGTCCCAGCAGATATCTGGGTGGTTGAACCCCATGAGGATGAGAGCCCGTGCCTGCAAAGCCTCCTTCAACTGAAGCAAGAAGGCCTCATCAACAGGCTCCCCTTGATCAGGTGGCCTGTAGTAGACCCCGACCACCAGCTGCCTTTTATTGTTCCCATCTTTCATTTTCACCCACAGGCCCTCAACCATTTCCTGACTGTCACTCAGGGGCAGCTCCTCACAGTCTGTGTCTTCCTAACATAGAGGGCAACTCCCCCACCCCTCCTACCTTGCCTAACCCTTCTAAAAATCTTGTAGCCCTCCATGGTGGTATTCCAGTCATGTGAACCATCCCACCATGTTTCCGTGAGAGCGACAAGATCGTAGTTCTCCAAGTGCTCCAGAGCTTCCAGCTCCTCCTACTTATTTCCCATGCTGCGTGCATTGGTATAGAGGCACTTCAGCTGGGCTATCGGTTTCCCCTCAGTCCCTGGTTAGTGATCACCCCTGCTAGGCTGATCTCTGATGCACTTGGTTTTAACCCTTCCCCCTTTGAATCTAGTTTAAAGCCCGCTCCACTAGACCCGCCACGGATGAACAATCCTTTGTCTCATTCTACATTTTCACTGTGGTAAATGACATTTTTTGCACACACCTACTGCTGATTAACCAAAATGATTTTTTCCATGGGTAATACAACATAAAAGGTAAATAACCTAGGAACCAATGCACAAATTAGTGGAGTTAGTTGCCATAGTGGAGTAGGTGGAGTTAGTCACCTTAGCAGAGTTAGTTCCCTTAGTTGACTTAGTGGAGTTAGTTGCCTTAGTGGAGTTAGTGGCCTTATTGGGCTTAGTTGCCTTAGTTGACTTAGTAGCCTTAGTGGAGTTAGTTGCCTTAGTGGAGTAACTGAATTTAGCTGCCTTAATGGAGTTTGTTGCCTTAGTGGAGTTAGTTGTATTACTGCAGTTAGTGGTGTTAGTTCCCTTAGTAGCCTTATTGGAGTTAATTGCCTAAGTAGAGATAGTTGCCTTAGTGGAGATACTTAGTGGAGTTACTTCCCTTAGTGGAGATATTTCCCTTAGTGGAGTTAGTTCCCTTAGGTGCCTTAGTGGAGTTATATTCCTTAGAGGATTTATTTGCCTTTCTGGAGTTACTGGAGTTAGTTCTTTAGTGGAATTAGTTCCCTCAGCGGAGTTAATTCCCTTAGTGGGGATAGTTGCCATATTGGAGTTCATGAATTTCATTGCTGTAGTGCATTTAGGGGAGATAGTGGAATTAGTTCACTCAGTGGAGTTACTTCCTTTGGTTGAGATAGTTGCATTAGTGGAGATAGTAGCATTAGTGGAGTTAGTTGCCTAGGTGGAGTTAGTGGAGTTAGTTTCCTTAGTGGAGGTAGTTCCCTAAGTTGCCTTAGTGGAGTTAGTTGCCTTAGAAGAGTTAGTTGCCTTTCTGGGGTTACTTGACATAGTGGAGTTAGTTCCCTTAGTGAGTTATAAAGTCAGATGCCTTAGTGGGGTTTCTTGACTTAGTGGGGTTAGTTGCCTTAGTGAATTTAGTTGCCATAGTTCCCTTAGTGGAGTTACCTTCCTTAGTGGAGTTAGTTCACTCAGTGGAGTTACTTGCCATATTGATGTTAGGGGAGTTAGTTGCCTTAGTGGAGTTAGTTGCCTGAGTGGAGATAGTGGATTTAGTTGCCATAGTGGAGTTTGTTGCCTTAGTGCAGTTTGTTGTATTAATGGAGTTAGTGGAGTTTGTTCCCTTAGTTGCTAGGTGTACTTAGTTGCCTTAGAGGAGTCAGTTGCCATAGTGGAGTTACTTGCCTTAGTGAGTTAGTGTGTCAGATGCCTTAGTGGGGTTATTGACTTAGTGGGGTTAGTTGCCTTAGTGAGTTTAGTTGCCATAGTTCCCTTAGAAGAGTTAGTTGCCTTAGTGGAGTTAGTTGCCTTTGTAGAGTTAGTGGACTAAGGTGCTTTATTGCAGTTAGTTGCCTTAGTGAAGATAGTTGCATTAGTGGAGTTAGTAGGGTCAGTTGCCTTAGTTTCCTTAGTGGAAAACTTAGTGGAGTTTTTAGTGGTGTTAGTTGCCTTAGATCCCTTAGTGGATTTAATTGCCTTAGTGGAGTTAGCTGCCTTAGTGGAGATAGTTGCCTTAGTGGAGTTAGTTCCCTTAGTTGCCATAGTGGAGTTAATTGCCATAGTGGAGTTAGTCTCCTTAGTGGAGTTAGTTGCCTTAGTGGAGTTAGTGGATTTAGTTGCCTTAGTGGATTTAGTTGCCTTAGTGGAGTTAGTGGAGTTAGTTCCCTTAGTGGAGTTAGTTCCCTTAGTGGAGATAGGTGCCTTAGTGGAGATAGGTGCCTTAGTGGCGTACGTTGCATTAGATCTCTTGGTGGAGTTAGTTGCCTTAGTGGAGTTATTTGTCTTAGTGGAGATAGTGGTGTTATTTGGCTTAGTGGATTCAGTTCACTTAGTGGTTAGTGACTTAGAGTCAGTGTGGCTAGTTGCCTTAGTGGAGTTAGTTAACTTATTGGAGATAGATCCCATAGTGGAGTTAGCAGACTTAGTGGAGTTAGTTGCCTTAGTGGAGTGAGTTACTTGCCTTAGTGGAGTTAGTTCCCTTAGTGGAGAGAGTTCCCTTATTGGAGTTAGTTGCCTTAGTGGCTTTAGTGTAGTGATTTGCCTTAGTGGAGTTAGTTCCCTTGGTGGAGTTAGTTCCCTTAGTGGGGTTAGTTGCCTTTGTGGAGTTAGTGGAGTTAGTTGCCTTAGTGTAGTTAGTTCACTTAGTGGAGTTAGTTGCCTTGGTGGAATTTGTGGAGTTAGTTCCCTTAGTGGAGTTTGTTAGATGCCTTAGTGGAGTTAGTTACATTAGATCCCTTGGTGGAGTTAGTTGCCTTTGTGGAGTTTGTGGATTTAGTTGCCTTAGAGGAGTTAGTTGTCTTAGTGGAGTTACTGGAGTTATTTGCCTCGGTGGAGTTAGTTGACTTAGTGGAGTTTGTGGAATTAGTTCCCTTGTTGGAGTCAGTTGCCCTACTGGAGTTAGTTGCCTTAGTGGAGTTAGTTGCCTTAGTGGAGTTAACTGCCTTAGTTCTCTTAGTGAAGTTAGATGCCTTAGTGGAGTTTTTAGTGGTGTCATTTGCCTTAGTTCCCTTAGTTCCCTTTGAGTCGAGTTTGAGAAGTTAGTGGAGTTAGTTGCCTTAGTGCATTTAGTGGAGATTGTTGCCTTGTTCCCTTAGTGATGTTAGACGCCTTAGTGGAGTTTTTAGTGGTGTTATTTGCCTTAGTTCCCTTTGTGGATTTAATTGCCTTAGTGGATTTAGTTGCCTTAGTGGTGTCACTTAGTCCCTTTGTGGATTTAATTGCCTTAGTGGATTTAGTTGCCTTAGTGGAGTTACTTGCCTTAGAGAAGTTTGTTGCCTTAGTGGAGTAGTGGTTTTCGTTGTCTTAGTGGAGTTATTTGCCTTTTTGGAGTTAGTTGCCTTATTGGAGCTATTTGCCTTAGTGGAGTTAGTTCCCGTAGTGGAGTTTGTTACCTCTGTTCCCTCTGATCCCTTAGTGCAGTCAGTTCTGTTAGTGGAGTTAGTTGCCTAGTGGAGTTAGTTACCTTAGTTGCCTTAGTTACCTTAGTGGAGTTAGTTGCTTTAGCAGAGTTAGTTGCCTTAGTGGAGTTAGTTGCATTAGTTGCCTGAGAGGAGTTAGTTGTCTTACTGGAGTTAGTTCCCAGAGTGGAGTTACTAACTCTTAGTGGAGAGTCTTGCCTTAGTGGTGTTAGTGGAGCTACTAGCGTTATCGCTGTAAGTTCCCTTAGTAGAGAGAGTTCCCTTATTACAGTTAGTTGCCTTTGAGGTGTTAGTGGAGTTAGTTGCCTTGGTGGAGTTTGTTGCCTTAGTGAGTTATATGTTGCCTTAGTGGAGTAGTTCCCTTAGTGGAGTTAGTTGCCCTAGTTGCCTTAGTGGATTTAGTGGCCTTAATGGAGGTAGTTGCCTTAGGGGAGTTAGTGAAGTTATTTGCCTTAGTGCAGTTAGTTGCCTTAGTGGAGATAGTTCCCTTAGTGTAGTTTGTTAGATGCCTTAGTGGAGTTCGTTGCATTAGATCCCATGGTGGAGTTAGTTCCCACAGTGGAGATAGTATGCTTAGTGGAGTGTGTTGCCTTAGTGGTGTTAGTGGAGATACTAGCGCTATCGCTGTAAGTTCCCTTAATAGAGAGAGTTCCCTTATTATAGTTAGTTCCCTTTGAGGTGTTAGTGGAGTTAGTTACCTAAGTGGAGTTAGTTGCCTTAGTGGAGTTAGTGGCCTTAATGGAGGTAGTGGCCTTAGAGGAGTTAATTGCCTTAGTGCAGTTAGTTCCCTTACTGTAGTTTCTTAGACGCCTTAGTGGAGTTCGTTACATTAGATCCCATGGTGGAGTTAGTTGCCTAAGTGGAGTTAGTGGATTTAGTTGCCTGAGTGGATTTAGTTGCCTTAGTGGAGTTTGGTGACTTAGTGTAGTTAGTGGCGTTAGTTGTCTTAATGGAGTTAGTTGACCTAGTGGAGTTTGTTGCCTTAGTTGTGTTAGTTGCCTTAGCTCCCTTAGTGGATTTAATTGCATTAGTGGATTTTTTTGCCTTAGTGGAGTTAGTGGAGTTTGTTGCCTTAGTGGAGTTAGTTACCTTTGTGCAGGTAGTTCCCTTGTGGAATTAGTTCACTTGTTGGAGTTAGTTGCCTTGTTGGAGTTAGTTGCCTTTTTGGAGTTAGTTGCCTTATTGGAGTTAGTTGCCTTAGTGGATTTAGTGCCCCTAGTGCAGTTCGTTACCTTGGTTCCTTTTGATCCATTAGTGTAGTTTGTTGTTTTATTGGAGTTAGTTGCCTAGAGGAGTTAGTTACCATAGTTGCCTTAGTTACCTTAGTGGAGTTAGTTGCCTTAGTGGAGTTAGTTGCTTTGTGGAGTTATTTGCCTTAAGTGGAGTAAGTGCAGTAAGTTGCCTTAGTGGAGTTAGTTGCCTTAGTGGAGTTAGTTCCCTTAGTGGGGTTAGTTGCCTTAGCGGTATTAGTTGCCTTAGTGGAGTTAGTTGCCATAGTGGAGTTAGTGAAGTTAGTTGCCTTAGTGGAGTTGGTGTAGTTAGTTGCCATAGCGGAGTTTGTTGCCTTAGTTGCCTTAGAGGAGTTAGTTGCCTTGGTGGAGTTAGTTCCCACAGTGGAGTTAGTACACTTAGGGGATTTAGATGCCTTAGTGGTGTTAGTGGTATCACTAGCATTAGTGCAGTAAGTTCCCTTAGTAGAGAGAGTTCCCTTATTTAGTTGCCTTTGAGGTGTTTGTGGAGTTAGTTGCCTTAGTGGAGTTAGTTGCTTTAGTGAGTTACATGTTGCCATAGTGGAGTTAGTTGCCTTACTAGAGTTAGTTGCCTTAGTAGACTTAGTGGAGTTAGTTTCCTAAGAGGAGTTACTTGCCTTAGTGGAGTTCGTAGCCTCAATGGCCTTAGTTGCCTTAGTGGAGTTAGTGAAGTTAGTTGCCTTAGTGGAGTTAGTTGCCTTGGTGTCGTTAGTTCCGTTAGTGGACTTAGCAGCCTTAGCGGAATAAGTTGCCTTAGGGGAGTTAATTCCCTTAGTTCCCTTAGTGTAGTTAGTTGCCTTAGTGACATTAATTCCCTGAATGGAATTTTGTGTAATTAGTTGCCTTAGTGGAGTTAGTTCGGTTAGTGGAATTAGTAGCCTTAGCGGAATTAGTTGCCTTAGGGGAGTTAGTTGCCTTAGTTGCCTTAGTGGAGTTAGTTGCCTCAGTGGAGTTACTTCCTCTAGTGTATTTACTTACCTTTGTTCCCTTTTTCCCCTTAGTGGAGTTAGTTGCCATAGTGGAGTTAGTTGCCTTAGTGAAGTTAGTTCTGTTAGTGGACTTAGTAGCCTTAGCGGAATTAGTTGCCTTAGGGGAGTTAGTTGCCTTAGTTGCCTTAGTGGAGTTAGTTGCCTCAGTGGAGTTACTTCCTCTAGTGTATTTACTTACCTTTGTTCCCTTTTTCCCCTTAGTGGAGTTAGTTGCCTCAGTGAGTGGAGTTAGTTGCCTCAGTGAGTGGAGTTAGTTGCCTCAGTGGAGTTACTTCCTCTAGTGTATTTACTTACCTTTGTTCCCTTTTTCCCCTTAGTGGAGTTAGTTCTGTTAGTGGACTTAGTAGCCTTAGCGTAATTAGTTGCCTTAGGGGAGTTAGTTCCCTTATTTCCTTTAGTGTAGTTATTTGCCTTAGTGACGTTAGTTCCCTCAGTGTAATTAGTGTAGTTAGGTGCCTTAGTGGAGTTAGTTCCGTTAGTGGAATTAGTAGCCTTAGCGGAATTAGTTGCCTTAGGGGAGTTAGTTGCCTTAGTTGCCTTAGTGGAGTTAGTTGCCTCAGTGGAGTTACTTCCCCTAGTGTATTTACTTACCTTTGTTTCCTTTTTCCCCTTAGTGGAGTTAGTTGCCTTAGTGGAGTTTGTTGCCTTCATGGAGTTAGTTGCCTTTGTGGAATTAGCAGAGTTAGTTGCCTTTGTGGATTTATTTACCTTAGTGGAGTTAGTTGCATTAATTCAGTTACTTCCCATTGTTGCCTTAGGGGAGTTAGTTGCCTCAGTGGAGTTAATTGCATTTGTGGAGATAGTTGCGTGAGTTCCCTTAGTGGAGTTCGAGAAATTAGTGGAGTTATTTGCCTTAGTGCATTTAGTGGAGTTTGTTGTCTTGTTCCCTTAGTGGAGTTAGATGCATTAGTGGAGTTTTTTGTGGTGTTAGTTGCCTTAGATCCCTTAGTGGATTTAATTGGCTTAGTTGATTTACTTGCCTTAGTGCAGTTAGTTGCCTTAGTGGAGATAGTTCCCTTAGTTGCCATAGTGGAGTTAGTTGCCATAGTGTCGTTAGTATCCTTAGTGGAGTTAGTTGCCTTAGTGGAGTTAGTGGATTTAGTTGCCTTAGTACAGTTAGTTGCCTTAGTGGAGTGAGTGGAGTTAGTTGCCTTAGCAGAGTTACTTGCCTTAGTGGAGTTGGTTCCCTTAGTGGAGTTAGTTGCCTTAGTGGAGTTAGTGGATTTAGTTGCCTTAGTACAGTTAGTTGCCTTAGTGGAGTGAGTGGAGTTAGTTGCCTTAGCAGAGTTACTTGCCTTAGTGGAGTTGGTTCCCTTAGTGGAGTTAGTTGCCTTAGTGAAGTTGGTTAGATGCCTTAGTTGTGAAGGTTGCGTTAGATCTCTTGGTGGAGTTGGTTCCCTTAGTGCAGTTAGTTGCCTTAGTGAAGTTAGTGGAGTTAGTTGCCTTAGTGGTGTTAGTTGCCTTAGTACAATTATTAGCCTTAGTTGCCTTATTGGAGTTAGTTACCGCAGTGGAGTTAGTTGCATTAGTGGAGTTAGTGGCCTTAATGGAGGTAGTTGCCTTAGGGGAGTTTGTGAAGTTATTAGCCTTAGTGAAGTTAGTTGCCTTAGTGGAGTTAGTTCCCTTAGTGTAGTTTGTTAGATGCTTTAATAGAGTTCGTTGCATTAGATCCCATGGTGGAGTCAGTTGTGTTACTGGATTTAGTGGGTTTACTTGCCTTAGTGGAGTTAGTTGCCTTAGTGGATTTAGTGGATTTAGTTGCCTTAGTGGAGTTCGTTGACTTAGTGGAGTTAGTGGAGTAAGTTGCCTTAATGAAGTCAGTTGCCCCAGTGAAGTTAGTTGCCTTAGTGGAGTTTGTTGCCTTAGTGGCATTAGTCACCTTAGTTCCTGCTCTTGCGCCTAGAATCTTTGGCTCTAATAAATGGTGAGGAAANGATAGATGCCTTAGTGGAGTTTTTAGTGGTGTTAGTTGTGTCAGTCCCCTTAGTGGATTTAATTGCCTTAGTGGATTTAGTTGCCTTAGTGGAGTTTCTTGCCTTAGTGAGTTCCCTTAGTAGAGAGAGTTGCCTTAATATAATAAGTTCCCTTTGTGGAGTTAGTTTAGTTAGTTTCCTAAGTGGAGTTATTTGCCTTTGTGGTGTTAGTTGCCTTAGTGTGTTATGTGTTGCCATAGTGGATTTAGTCGCCTCAGAGGAGTTAGTTGCCTTAGTGGGGTTAGTTGCCTCAGAGGAGTTAGTTGCCTTAGCGGAGTTATTTGACTTAGTGGAGTTTGTAGTCTTAATGGAGTCAGTTGCCTTAGTGGATTTAGTGAAGTTTGTTTTCTTAGGGGACTTAGTTCCCTTAGTGTAGTTAGTTCTGTTAGGGAACTTAGTAGCCTTAGCGGAAAGAGTTGCCTTAGTAGAGTCAGTTCCCTTAGTTGCCTTAGTGGAGTTAGTTGCCTTAGTGTAGTTAGTGGAGTTAATTGCCTTAGTATAGTTAGTTCCCTTATTGGAGTTAGTTGCCTTAGTGGAGTGTGTGGAGTTAGTCCCCTTAGAGGAGTTAGTTGCCTTAATGGACTTAATTGCCTCAGTGGAGTTAGTTCCCTTAGTGGAGTTAGTTAGATGCCTTAGTGGAGTTGGTTGCATTAGATGTCTTGGTAGAGTTAATTTCCTTAGTGGAGTGAGTTGCCTTAGTGGAGATAGTTGCCTTTTAGTTGAGTAAGTTCCATTTGTGGAGTTAGTGGAGTTTTTTGCCTTATTGTAGTTTGTTGCCTTAGCCGAGTTAGTTGCCTTAGTGAGTTATATGTTGCCTTAGTTGAGATAGTTGCTTTTGTGGATTTTGTTCCCCTGTGGAGGTAGTGGAGTGAGTTTCCTTAGTGGAGTTAGTTGCCTTAGTTTAGTTAGTTCCCAAAGACGATTTAGTGGAGTTAGTTGTCTTAGTGGAGTTAGATGAGTTAGTTCCCTTAGTGGAGTCTGTTCCCTTAGTGGAGAGAGTAGTTTTATTGGAGTAAGTTCCCTTTGTGGAGTTGGTGGAGTTAGTTGCCTTAGTGGATTTAGTGGAGTTATTTTCCTTATTGGAGTCAGTTGACTTTGCGGAGTTAGTTCCATTAGTTGCCTTAGTGGAGTTAGTTGCCTCAGTGGAGTTAGTTCCCCTAGTGGAGTTACTTGCCTTTATTCCCTTTGTCCCCTTAGGGGAGTTAGTTGCCTTAGTGGAGTTAGTTGCCTTGGTGGAGTTAGTGCCTTAGTCGAGTTAGTTGCCTTAGTGTAGGTAGTTATATTAGCGGAGTTAGTTGCAATACTGGAGTACGTTGCCTTAGTGGAGTTATTGGTGTTAGTTTCCTCAGTGGAGTTAGTTGCCCTTGTGGATTTAATTGCCTTAGTGGAGTTAGTTGCCTAAGTTCAGTTACTTCCCTTAGTTGCCTTTGGGGAGTTAGTTGCCTCAGTGGAGATAGCTGCATTTGTGTTTTTGTTGCCTTAGTGAGTTATATGTTGCCATAGTTGAGCTAGTTGCCTTAGTGGAGTTAGCTGCCTTAGTGGAGTTAGTTACCTTAGTGGGGTTAGTTGCCTTAGTGGAGTTAGTTGCCTTAGCGGTGTTATTTCCCTTAGTTTTGTAGCTTTCATTGAGTTAGTTGCCTTAGTGGAGTTAGTAGCCTTAGTGGATTTAATAGTCTTTGTGGAGTTAGTGGAGACAGTTGCCTTAGTGCAGTTTCTTGCCTTTGTTCCCTTTGTGGAGTTAGTTGCCTCAGTGGAGTTTGTTGGGCAAGTGGAATTAGTTGCCTTTGTGTAGTTAGTTGCCTTAGTGGTGTTAGTAGCCTTATTGGAGTTAGTTGCCTTAGAGAGTTAGTGGTTTTAGTTGCCTTAGTGGATTTATTGAATTTAGTTGCCTTAGTGGAGTTAGTGGAGTTAGTTGCCTTTGTGGAGGATTATCGGAGATCAATCAGCAAGGCATTCATAGGTAAAAGGCAGCAAAAGCAAAAGCCAAAAGCCAAAAGACAGAAGCCAAAAACTAAAAAGCCAAACGAACCAAACGAATGTTTATTGTGCAGATACAATTGCTTATATATAGCATTAGCTTTGTGACTAAAAATATCTTGCATTTTCATTAGGTTATAACAGTGTCACTCATTAAGCTCTAACCTATAACTTATCCTCTAATTATAATATGTTCCTGCCCTACCCGAATGCTAGCTCCTTATCTTATACTTCAGAGACACTGTGTCCTTGAGGCCTACTCTTTAATCACTGTTTATTACAGAAAGGCCTGTTCGTGCAGTAGTCTAACATTCATGTCTGTTATTCCACACTCCCACAATTCCCCGTTTTTTCTTTTGCACGAACAGAACTCTATGCTTTAGACCAGTGACCATTTTTTATATTAGTTTCCATACTATTCCTAATCCAAGCAATAATAAAATGATTATGATTATCCAGCGAATGCCCTCTTTGATCAAACTGAGTAACCATGGGGAAAGACTGCCAAATAGTTTTTGTAGCCACGAGTCAAACCAATTTGTTTCCTTCTGAATTTTTTGGGTGTGGTCTTTAAGCCACTGCAGCTGTTGATGAATTGACTCCCCGTGATCACTCACATTCATACAACACATCCAAATACATCCAAAAACAGTGATAACAACAATCATACTTAGCGTTATGATCAGATAAATTCATACAACACATTCCATCAAAATCATCTGATAACAAAAATCTCCTAACTCATTAAGCGTGATTAAAGCCTGCACAGAAGCGATTCCTAGGGCTAAAAATAAAGAAGCAATAATAGAATTTTCCTTAGGTTGAGGGACTACCCGACCCAATGCAACAAGCCAATTATCACAAACAGTGAAGGCAATGCTAAAGAGATGCATGTCATCCCTGAAAGCTGCTCTTCAGGTGACTCCTGGAGAGTGTTTCTGTTTCCACGGTTTCACCAAATGAGCTGGGACCCAACGAGGTCCTTTGTCTGTAAGTAAACACATGTAACCTCTACCAGTTACTTGAACTTCAGCTGGACCTTCCCATTGACCCGTTTCCAAATTTTTATACAGTACCAAAGGTCGTTCTTTAGTGCAAATCGACTGATGAGAGCTAATAGATGTACTGTGAATGACCATAGGAGGGTCTTGCCGATCTCCTGGCAACCTTAGGTAATTTAACATGTATAACGCTTTATACAACTGTTCAGGTGGGGAAGAGACCTCTCCCCCTTTTTGTTTATGAAGCAGTTGCTTCAGAGTCAGATGTGCTCTTTCAGCCATAGCCTGGCCAGTAGAGGAATGCAGGATACCCGTTGTGTGGCGGATACCCCATAACGCACAAAAATGAGCAAAACGACGTGAACAGTGAGCTGGACCATTATCTGTTTTTATAGTAGAGGGAACACCTAATACAGCAAAGGTAGAATACAGGTGTTTTTCAACATGTTTTGTGGTCTCACCAGTTTGAGCTGTAGCCCAAATTGCCATTGAAAAGGTGTCTATAGTAACATGAACATATTTTAATCTACAAAACTCTGCTATGTGAGTGACATCCATTTGCCACACTTCCAGTGACTGTAATCCTTTTGGGTTAACTCTGACACCTAATCCAAATTCTATTTTTTGGCAAGAAGGACAAGATTTAACAATTCCTTGTGCATCTGGTAAAGGTATACTAAACTGCCGTGCTAGGACCTTTG
>VXAV01002675.1:19124-32219 GCA_013399715.1 Alectura lathami | reverse complement strand
TAGTATTATTTTAATTAAAAATAAAAAAGGAGAAGACAATAAAATGCAATTAAAAAAAATCAGTGAGATTCTCCGGGCGATCCTCAGCACCCCCAGGACGCAATGCAAGAAATCTGCTTAGCAGAGCCTTCACTTTGCATATTTATTGGGATCCCAGTTTCTCTCCTCTGCTCTCTGTGCTGGCTCTCTGAGAATTTTTTTTTTAATGGCTCCCCTGATCGAAAGACATTTGTGAGGAGAAATTCAACGGAGCACGAAATGATTATCTCTGCTATTGCCAAAAGTTTGCCTTGAAAAGGGGGGGGGGGGGGGGTTGGGGGGGGGAGAAGGGAAAAAAAAAAAAAAAAAAAAAAAAAGGAATTGGTAGGGCTGGCTTCTAGCAGGGGATGGCTGTGGAACAGGATGTGACATCAACTAAGGCGGGGGAAATTTAACTAAACACAGAAAAAGGGAGAGGGGGAAAAGGAGCCCGTGGAGCAGTGGTGGGGGAGAGCCTGAGGCTGCTGCGGGAGTGGAGCCATGGGGATGGGCAGGGGTTAACCCCCTCCCTGCCGCCCAGGGCATCGGATCCTGTTCGGCTGCACCCACCCTAGGGGGTCCTGGGGACAGAGGGTCTCATATACTGAAAGTACCAAACCCTTATCCAAGGATCCTGCCCAAAGCAAACCCTCCTGGAGGACTCAAACACAAATTAATTTAGGGCAGTGGGAGCAACGTGGCAGCTCTGCTCCCAACACTCTGCAAAGGCTCTGCTGATGCACCCAAAGCTTGGCTGGGGTGTGCCCACCCCACACTGTTCTGACTGTGCCCTTCCCTTCCCCAGTACCCACGGGGATGGTGCACCCATTTCTCCCTCACGTGCACTCCAAATGCCTTCCAGCTCATGGTTTTCCCCAGGACCTCATGAACGCTATTTTGTCTCTCGGTTCCAGCAATGCAGGTGGGCAGCACCATCAGCCTTTCTCAGACGTTTAAAATGTGATGCAGAACATGCTCTCTTGGCAGAAGTCAGGGAATTTGCAGCCCAGTGACCCAAGGATGGGGTTCAGCAGGGACAACCAGCTGAGAGCAGGCTGGCCTCAGTGTGTTGCCATCAGCAAGAGTTCAAGGAAGGTCACCGTGCATGCGGCTGCTGCATGGTCACAGGCCTCCCTGCAGTGGGTTTCACCAGCACCCTGCACCTCCACAGGAAGAAAATCAGATTGAAGGGAGAGCTTAGAAAAATACAGTCTATAGGGCAGGTGCAGGAAGGCCGTCCCACACAGACCTCTGTTTAACATACTTCCCCCAGGACATTTCTTAAAGGTCAAAGCTTTATAGCCCATAAAAACTGAGAACTTTTAAAAAGCATTAAGCTCCCCTTGACTTACCGGGGCAATGTGCTGAGGCCAAAAGCATCAGCTGCACGACAGGATCTGAAGGCATCCTCCCCTGGTGCCTGAGAAAGTTTTTTTTTTTTTTTTTTTTTTTAAATGTGGATATCACCTTCCCCTAGCTGAAAATTGTCTCTCAACAAAACTCAGGGGAAGAAAGGGGATTAGGGAGTCCCTGGTGAGCAGTACCAGGTATGGCTGTGAGATGATGGCCCCACCTCCAAGACAGCATGCCCCCAGAGTGAGATCACTTTTCTCCCTCTCCTTTGCCTTTATACACATCCAGCTCCATTGACCTTCATGGTAAGAGTCATGGCTTGCACCTGGGTAAATGACAAAAGCATCAGCTCTGTAATTTGTTTTAATTTATTCCTCTTTCACAGCCTTTCATAATTAATGTCAAGATCCTTGTTATAGAAGCTGTGCTCCAGGTTCTCAAGCATGAGGCCCTGTACAGCCACCCTCTAGGAGAAAGCCCTGTCCCGTGGAGCTCCCCTCCCAGGCTGTAAATCACAGAACTCAGGAGAAATGGAAGGAAAAATCTGCCCAGGGGGACACAGCAGAGGGGCCTGGGAACGCAACCTGGGTCTTTTAATTCCTGTGGTGTCTTACCCAGACTGAAAAATTCCTCCAGAAAGTTGGAAAGGGTTCAGAGCCGCAAGCGGTCTGAGATCTGCAGATCCTGCCCGTGGAGCCAGAGTAAAGAGGCTCCGGCTCTTCCACCAGCAAAAGGGAGGGCTGAGAGGGGGCTGCCCGGGGGAAGGTTTCTGTACATGAAGGCTCTTTTATCTGATAAAAAAAGCAAAACGAGAGTCCATGGTATGGAGCGGATGTTGGAAAATTTCTGATTAGAAATAGGACCTGGCTTTTCCCTCAGGGGAGGGTAATCAGACTGTGAAATAACTCAGCTGGAGGCACGCCGCCTCCTCCATTGCCTGACACAGTTAACTCAGAGCCAAGAGCCTTTCCGAAAGATGTTTCCTGGCTCCTCCAGAAGATACAGGTGAGATGCAGGCAGTGAAGCCCTGCTGGGCCATGCAGGAGAGCAGATTGAAACGCTTCTGGTTTCCCTCCTGGATCTATAAGCGGTGATTTGGGCCAGCACCCTGATCCCTAGACCTGCTGCCCCTACGGCACCGGCTGCTGTGGGTGTGAGCCTACCTTCGGTGCAAAAGCATCGCTGCCCCTTGCTAGGATCTAGACTGAAAGCACAAAACTTTCTATGAGCGGCCGATGGTGTCTGTCGCTGCGAGCTCCCCTGGTCCTGCAGTCCCACCTGCTGTCACGGCTCTTAAAACCTCCCCTGGAGCCAAGTGCCTCTTGCTCGCTGGGATCCTGCTCTCTTCCTCCCCTCTGGGATGAAGGCTATTCCAGGCATGATGAAAAGAGCTGATGTAATGCTTTGTTACCTACAGAAAGGCACGTTTCTGACGTTTCTTTCAAAAGACCTATTTTCACACCTGTTTGTCATATCTTTTGTATATACTCACTGAAGACACTTTCCCAAAATGTTTTACCCTTTCTCTTGGAATTTTGGTGTCAGGTGTGCCAGGGTAAACGTTTGCTGAAGACATGAATATGGAAATGCTCCTTAAGGACAGCTCAGCTTCTTGCTACTCCCTGCGTGGGTCTGTCTGCAGAAAATCATGGCAAAGCGAATTCCTCCCAGCCAGAGGACAAACAAAAGCGAACTCTGGAACAGGAACGCACCTCCCCTGCTCACCACTTGTACCATCTGTGGGTCAGATCTAGTTCCCTCCTGGGGCCACCAGCCAGGCTATTGGTGATCTACAAGGGCTGTCCATTGAGAAAATTGATTCCTGGAAGAGACCCAAAGTATCGATCCCTTTGTCAGAGAGCCATCGGGGCTGGGGAGGGGGACCTGGCACAAGCATCATTGCCGTGGGGTGTCAGCATGGGTGACAGCAGAACTCCCTGCAAGGACCCTCCGGGAGCACTCAGTCAGCAGGCAGCCAGGGCTTGGAAGCATCTGATGCTTGAGGAGCAGGAAATCCATCCTCAGAGGAAATCAGACACGTGTGATCCCCCTGCACGGCCCATTTTCCCCTCATCTTCCCTTAGAATTGCCTTGGGATCCCAGCTACAGATATTGGGCGTGAATTTCTCCAGTTGTGGGTTTTACTTGCTTCAAAAAACCAAACAAACAAACAAAAACAAACCCCCCCGCCACATACAAAGTTGTTTATTGGGAAATTGGCCCGCTCTGGTAGAAGATGCTGATAAGGACAAGTGTGGTTGGAGACACCTGGACAAAGCTGTTCCACGCTGTACACCCAGCCTGCCTCTGGCCACTTCCTGCCCTTGTCCTTCTCTTAAAAAGAGGAAATATTTGGGGAAGATAGCCCCCTTTTGCTGCAAGTTAATACAGCAGGTAGATCAAAGTGGCTCTGGGCCACAACCAGACAGTGCCGTGGCCCAAACACTAAATCTGAATCAACTCATTTCCTCCTGCCTCACCACCAACTTCTGCAGCTTCCCTGTTGAGGATCCCGGCTCAGCTGAGCTCCGTTTCCCCGGGGAGAGGCACCAGGAAAGACAGGTGCGCTCCTTTAAGGCAGGGCTCCGTGCACCTCGGGCAGAGCATCGCCACAACGTGATGCGGCAGTTGCTAAGGGAACAGCACCAACATATTTTTTCATGAGCAGCGAGGCACATTGTCATGGAACAGTAAAACCCACATACATTGCCAGGATATATGTTCTGTTGCCCTAGGGTTACAAGTCTTTACAGGGAGTTTTTTTTTTTTTTTTTTCCCCCGATCTTGAGAAACGCTCCTGTGTGTGCCCATGTACTATTGATGTCCAGAGACATCTTGTTTGCAGCTGACTTTGTCCTCTCCCAAAAGAGACACCAAGGCAAAGCAGCACCTTTGGCCATGCATGGCAGGAGACTTCACATGGATCTTCCAGAGCACCCTTGGGTGTGAGCATGTTCTTTGCTTTGCTCCTTGGCTGTCCACGTGGCAATGCCTCCTGGTTCTCTTGGGCTGCTGATGTGGGGTCTGCAAGGCCACTTCCCATATGTCTTCACCTGCTGTGTCAGCACCGGGGGCTCAAAATGCACCCAAAGGACTGAGGAGATAGGAAAAAAAAGCGAGATACATGTATGAAGCTGAAAAGATGTTTTGCTGTTGCAATTTTTTTTCTGGTTTTAGAAAGCAACTCTCATTCTCTGCAGCTCTTCACCTCCCAGCTCAGAAGCGGGCTGAGGAGCAGACACTGCCAGACTTCAATCCATCCCTAATGCTTCAGGGAGACCAAGTGAGAACAGGTCAGAAACCAGCAGCGTGCATCAGGAATGGTAAGAACCAGCCTTCTGCACTGGAGACGAGAAACAGCACAGCAGAGAAGAGGTGGGGAGGTGCAGAACACAAACAGCAGGAAGGGGAGTGGAAAAGAGCACAGAGCTCGGTCGGGTCTGTGCAGGACCTGCCTCCAACACAAGCCACGGGGGGACTTCCTAATTAAAACAACGCCAATAATCTTCCTCAGCTCCGTGCTGCCCATTCTGGCACGGTGCTTAGTCTGTTCCTGACACTGCAGAAGTCTGGGATGACTTCGAGGCGAAGCCAGCTCTCTGCTGCGCTGCCCCAGGCGGGATGGTGTTGGTTACACTCCTCTCCCTGTAACCTGCCCTGCGTTCCCTTTTCCTGCTGCAAACAGCACAGAGCTATTCGGCCTCTGTGTCTTATGACTTCCTAGAGCCTTTACACGTGTACCCAAAATTTCCAGGCGGTTGCACAGCACGTGCCACCAGAGGCATTGCCTTTTCCTTTGTTTCCTGGTACGGATGTATTTTTTCCTTATCAGACACTTCAGTCTAAGCCTCACAGCTGGAAATTTTGTTTCGCTGCTTTTACAGAGCAGAACAATGCCCTTCTTGGCCTTTTCATCATTGAAATAATTCAAGGACTTGAGCAAGAGGGATAAAACCACAGCCAGGCAGAGCAGGCTCTGAAGGCACAATTTTCTGAACCAGCCCACAACGATCGTTAAAAACATCACCTTCCTTCCCTTTAAAGTGGTTTTGTGTTTGCTTCTTTTGCACCTGATAGATTCTCTTGGAAAGAAAACAAAACCCACATTAGCAGATTTTAAAGGGCTTGTGAGCTCCCCAGCAGCCTTGAACTCACCCAAGGATCAACACTTGCTGACAGCAAACTCATCTGCTGTCCCCGCCAGGCAAAACCTCCAGCCTATTCCCAGGGTTTCTGACACCTGGAGAGAGCCCACACTTTCTACCTTGTTTTTGAATCAACAGACGGGGTCAAGGAGGATAACAGCAAACGTCAGAGGCTCGGCGAGCTCGATGCACACAGGGAAGATTGCCTCGCGCAGGTTAGCAGCGTGATTGCCTTTGAAATAGCACTAAATTGGGCAGGTTTCTTGAGAAGACACTTGCGCTGTGAGAGGTTTCATCGGGCAAAAAAAGCGGCTGGGAAAGGTGAAAGTCAAGTTGTTTTGCTAAGTTTGCCTCCTCCTATTTATTTGTGGCACATGGATAACAGACTGGGTGGTTTATGGGGCTTCCAGGTGTCCTCCTGCCTCTTCCATGGAGGGAAGACAGTGCTTGCTGCTGCCCAGGGCTCTGCTTGCTGAGGTGCTTTGCAGCTAATGGGAAGAAGCAATAAGCCTCATAAAAGAAAGCCAGATGAGTCAAATACAAAAGATAATAATAATAACAATAAAAAAAAAAAATAGAAAATCTGGTTTTCCAGAAGTGATACTGGCTCACTGGGATGGAAGTGCAGACAACAGCTTATGTTGCTCAAAAAACAAGTTTGCACTGTTTCAGGTTCAGTGTTTTAGCCAACTGCTAAGAACTTTAGAGTAAATCTCAGCACTTCCCAGTGCCCAGATTGCATATTGGACCATATACCCTGAAATGTTTTTATTTAATTTGAGTCCACATTATGCTGCCTACATATGGTGACACACACATTTCATTTTATGTAGCAGATGCTGCTTTGCTATTGAGAATGTAATATACTCAGTATATTACAGTGTCATTTGGTTTAGGGTAACTGCGGTGTTTCTTAACTCTGATTAGCCTTAATTTTAAACCTGATTTCCTAAGGAAATGAAGCTTATGAGATCCTGCTCTGTATGCACGCGGCGTGTGCTCTGCATCCATTCCCCTGTCCATCATTCTCCCATTTCTTTTGAGCTCGCCGGCCAGTCTCAGAGCAGGATGGGAAACACGGTTTGCTTCCCCTAATTCTGCACAAAAAGCTTCACAGGGGAGATGAAGTTAACGATACAGGCTCACAAGTCCTGGGGAACAGAGCTGACATAGCACTTTCCCCTAAACCGTAAGCACTCCTGAAAATTAAGGAGCTGAGGGTAATAAGGCCACTCTCCCACAGCACCTGGAAAGAGGGATCAATCAGGCTGAGCTGTGACGCTCCGCACAGAGACAGAAGCCCATCTCAGTCTTAATTAGAAGCTAATTAAAGACTCCAAGTGATTTTCTCTTTGCTGCCCTCCCTGCTGGACCCCGAGGTTGAGCTGCAGACACCAGATTCCCACCCCAGCAGCATCGCATCGGGGCAGCCCCAGGCCCGACACCAACCTGGGTGCAATTTGGCACCAGCTCTGGCTCATCCTGCTGATTGCATCCAACACATCTGCTCTCATTTTCAGCTGTTTTCCTCAAAATTAACGCTTGGGTTTGCTGAGATCTTTTTAGAGGCGGCAGGGCACAGCTGTGGTTTGAATTGCACCGCGAAAGCCAGGCGACAATTTTAATGTAACTAATGTTGGTAGTGCTCTGCAATTCTCTGACACTTTTCAGCAAAATAACCCTGTTTAGCATGTTAAAATAGCACCCACTCGCCCTGGGTGCTGCATGGCCCTGCACGTGTGAACTCTGTCTTGTTACAGCACTGCCTCCGCCACAGATCCCATAAACAGCGCTTAGTGATGCGTAATATATGAAAATGGCTCACGCTGAGCTTTTAGATACAGAAGGATTTTTTTATCTTAATACTATTACAACATTCTCATGTAGCTATTGAAGCACTGTCATAAATATTTAAAAGAAGATTTAAAAGACCCACTTTGAGCAGACTGAATATTTATGGCCCCCAAACCCCTGACCTTTAGATTTAGGGTATGGCATACATAAACCAGCCTTATTAAACCATACACCACAGGTCAGCCTGGAGATCAGATCAGCACTGAAATCTCCTTCTGAATATTTAGCATTTTTATAGTTCCCAGAGGTAAACAAATGGTGCAACAAACAGAGACTGCAGCGAAAGCAGGACAAGATGCCTGCTGCTGGGGAGGAGATGAGAGGCCAGCGCAGGGATGTGAGGTGCCAGGACCCTCTCCTTTTATTCCCCTCCCTCACCTTGGGGATGGTGACAGCCCAAGTCATCCCAAGAGAAAATAAAAGCATTGGGAAAAACCCACAAAAACTGGCCACGATGCTGACTGCAGCGAGAAAATGCAATGTTGGCTGCTCCCAGAGGAATTGCCTGCGGGTTTGGAGAGTTTGTCTGCTCCCTGCTTCCTTGGGTTTGTCCCGCTGTGGTGCTAAACCCCCGGTAACACAAAGCCGGGTGTGTTCAGCTGAATTAGGACCTCATTGCCTTCATTCAGGTTTTTCTAGCAGACACGCTGCAGTTAAATACTTCAATCAGAGCCAATCAGAGATTTTCAAAGCCTCCGTGCATCCCAGCTGGCACATCTCTTCTTTTTTGTTCCGTTTCTGGAGAATCATGACTCACGCTCAGTGTTTCAAGCTAAAGCCTTACATTCCCTCTGCACACTCAGCCCAGAGCTTTCCTCCCCCAAACCCTGACCGAGATGGGGCTGAGGGGGTGGGAGCTGCCGGGACCCAGGGGTGCAGCAGAGGGAGCGCGCAGCATCCCCACGTTTCCTGGAGTAAGGCTTTCAAGAGCTGAAAGCCCTTCAGATCTGCGTGTAGCAGGAGTTGGAAACGCTCCTGTGATGTATTTGCATATTTAAAAATGAGGCATGAGGCAAGAGGATAAAAGTGAAGTGTTTGTGTGTGGCAAGCAGTGACCTGCAGAACCCAGTGCTCGTGGGTGGCACCTGGAGAAATCCCATTCAAGTCACTGGAAAGGCAAACACCATGAATTTTGTACCCATCCTATATCCCCCAGGGATGGGCAGCACAGGGGCTGCGGGTACTCAGCCATGAGGGAGGGGCTGCCTGGCTCCCTGTGCCCGGTGGTCCTGTCCTGCCCCGTGCTGCAAACCCAAAGGGTCCAGAGCTCAGCATGGGCTGTGCTGGGCAGCCCTGAATCAGCACTGTGCGCTGGGTTGGGGAGCCAAAGGATGTGACCTAGAGAGAGTCACCAGCTTTTGGACATCTGTAATGCTCCTGGCAACTCTGTTAAATAAATAACTCAAGCCCAGCATGGCTGAGCAAGGAGCGAGGCTAAAGTGCTGCTTAGAGCTTAATGGGGTTGGTGACAAGTGCTGGTGGCTCTTTTTGGGTGGCCACGCTTTGACCGGCTGCAGCATGATGCCAGGTGGGCACCACTCAGCTGCCTCTTCCAGCCCCGCAGGGATTGCTGCCGCAGGGAGCGTCTGCAGCTGGGTTTTGTGTGTGCTGCCTGGTTTCCGAGGGCTTTTTTCCCACCTAGCCAGTGGCCGGTGATAATCAACACGGCAAATGTGCTCATTTGACTTTGCTGTCGATGGGCTTCCCATGATTCACAGCCACTTCTGTGAGGCGTTCCTAGTCCCCTGCCATGTCGCTGCCTTAATTGCCCTGCTACAGGTAACTATCTTCCAGGCGTATGCCGCAAATTATCCGTGGGAATTGAACATCATTTCTCCTGATATACCCAGCTTTGTTAGCTGGAATTGATCCTGCTTCTACATTAGCTGGAAAATAAACAAAACCATGTCCAAGCTGGCTGCATGCCTATTGCTAGGAACCTGCTGGAAAAGATGAAAGATCCAATATTGCAATTAATAGGTCCACAGGGGTGCTTTGAGAAGTGCTTCAGTGTCCTTGCCTTGCTGTAACACTTCACAATGCCTTCCTTTCAGACCCAACCAAAAGCTGCTGCACATAATCCCTGCACTTTCCAGGCTCGCTCCCTGTGGGGACCCACCAGGATCTGCCTTTCTCCTCCCGTTAGCATCCTCCCAGGGCTGCTGACAGCCTGCAGAGTCGCAGGGGGAAGCAGGGACATCTCTTTCCACTCCTGCTGTCTCGGTTCCTTGTTTCCTGTAGCCTGGGGAGCCAGAAAGAGTAACTGCAATCATTATTAACATAAATAGTTGGCAAACTTTCAGATGGGCAGAGCTACGTGGACCATGGGGGTCTTGACGGGTGTAGGAAGGACTCAGGTGTACAGAAGGGGGGGCTGGCTTTGTGGGGTTAAGACTCGGGGTCCAGCTCTCACCTGGGGTGGCAAAGGCAAGGATAAAATCTGGATCTCTGGGTCTAGGCCTGTTTATGTCCCAGGAGGATCTCTCCCCTTCCTGCTGCTTTTGGGAACCTCTTCTTTGCAGAGGGAAAGGTTTTCTCAAAGACACCCAAAGGGTTACCCAGGGGAATCTTTGGGCATATGAGGATTTGGGAACAGCCTCACTGCTTTGTTCCCATGTGTGCCCAGCGAGCTCGCCTCCTGCTGCGGTCATTTTTGCAGGCTCCCTTTCACCACAGCCCCATGCCTGATCCCAATGGTCTCGGTGGAGGGAGGGAACTGCGGGGACTCTCCCTGTCCCCAAGGATCTGCCCCAGGCTTGTGCTTTCCCTGCTCCAGATCCCGAGTTTTCAGTGCCTGCATGGGAAAGGGCAAGGTGCCGATGGAGTTAAGCCATTTGCAGGAAGGTGGAAGGTTATATGCATCCTGAGACAACCTTTATGGGTGTTTGACTAGCAGCTGTTGGTAGGCACACGGCACATTAGCAGGGATGCTGCCGGTTATTGTGCAATCAGCACTTTAAACCCTCTCCTTTTATTGCCCTCACTCCACAAGAACCCAAATGGAGCAATAAAAATCCCACCTGAGGGTGACAAATAATTACCGTTCCCATTTGTCCCTGAGCCTGATGTGCTTGCTGCTGGCAGGGAGCACGCCCAGGGCTTGGCCATGCTGCCATGGGGTGAGCAGCACAGGGACACCCCACATCTGCTGCCTCCCCTCAGGATGGCAAACCCTAAGGGAGGACAAAAGGGGATGGTTTGGAGCAACACCACCCCACCAGATGAAACCTCTCTTGTTTGAAACCAGCCCTGCTTTACTTCTCTGTCCTCAGGGGAAGCCAGAGCCGAGCTGGTGAAGGAAGCTAAACTGTTATTTTCCCTGCCTCAAAGGCTCTCCGATAGCAGTGTTTTTTAAAAATTAAATGCTCGCGTCCAATTGTATTTGCATTGTGTAATGTCCTTACCCAAAGCAATCACTTCAAATCACTGTTCTTCAAATCCTCTGGGACATCTGCAGCGAACAGAGGGCCCAGGTCAAGTATAAACCTTCTGGTTTATTCGGGAATGTGTGTGTCAGTGTTACCATTGCATTAATGAACCGTGTAAATCATAGCCAGTTGTTAAATAAGGGAGGGGAGGAGGAGGGGAAGGCAGAAGGGACTTCGTACCTTTTACAGGCAGGGCTTTGCAGCTACAAGAAAAATCTGTGTCAGTGTTGCACCTCGCCAGCTTGGAGGACATAAGTTTCCCATCCAAATATTGCTTCTTCAGAGTCTCTTGCTGCTCCCAAGAGATTCTGCAGAAATTTCTAAAGCCCAGCTTCAGCATGGCTGTAAGAGGGTTTTACAGAAGGTTAATAGGAATGGAAAATCCAGGTATTAAAGAAAAGGTAGAGAAGCAGGTTGCTTGTCTTCAAGCTCTGCCTGCAGCGCTGGGATGCAGGGGTTGGACTCTGACATGTGGCACTGACTCCTAGATAGACAGCAATGTTTCTGGTTTGTCAGTCACCCTTCAGTCTCTCATTTCCGCATAATACATCATTATTACTTTAATTTTAAAGGAAAAGTCAGGCGGAAATTGGACAACTGGACATATTGCTTGGCTGGAATTTTGAATCTTCACTTCCAGCAGATGCGCTGAAATCTTAGCACGGCTCAGATCCTCTCCCCTTCCTTCTCCCCTTCTCAAGAACACAAACCAGGATGGCATAAGGCAGAACTGTTCTTTTAGTTAGCATTCTCCCAGGCCACCTTCACTTAGGAGCTGGTGAAGGAGAGAGCATCAGATGGAGCACTGAAGCAACCGTGGGCCCAGGCTCACTGGGAATCCTCAAATTCATCACCCCTTTCCCACGACAGCTCCCAGGTGAGGTGCACTGATGCTTTAGGAAGGAGGGGGAAAGAAAACATTGGACATGCAAAAGTGCTTTCACCGTTTTACTCCTTGATTACCCGATGCTGCTTGTACACCAGATCTCTAAGCAGAGCAGCAGCCCTCCTTGGCAGAGACTATCAGCACAAGGGCCATGAGTTGGGCTCCCCTAATTGCTTTCCCCCGCGGCACAGCCCCCATTTATTTCACTCAGCAGCCCTCCAGCCGTGCAGCCTCGCTGCGCAAACCCGATCCATTTCCATCTCTGCTGGCCCACAGCGCTGCTGCAAGTTTTTCCTCCTATTTCAAAGCTGACATTTGCAAATAGATGTTTTTATACATAATACCATCTTCTGCTGAGGCGTTTTTTTAACCAAGCTAGAGTGAGACAGGCACTCATTTTTTTATTTAATAGCGAGAAGCCATCGATGCCTCAAGTTGCACATTTTGCATCTGAAGGAGTCAGGTGTTTATACGCTGTAATAATGAACCATCAGCGGAGCTGCTGCAGAGTGACAGGGACATTCTGCCTTTTATGGCTGCTTGTGAAAACAGTCCCCAATCGATGAGCACCGATTTTCTCAGGAGGAGCAGACACAGTTTGCAACTGATATTTTCAGGGAAACAGTGAGCTCGGAGCTGGTGCTGAGCAGGGCAGTGGCACAGGGCGAGATGTTGCTGTGTAGGAAGTAGCCAACAATCAGTGCAGCCCTCAGCTCCCTGACAGCCTGCTCCTCTGTTCCTCCATCCTCGGGAGGCTCAGCCCCACGTTTCTGTAGGAGCAGCATCAGACACTGAGTTCATTCTTACCAAAAGGCTGAATTTGTTGGTGAGCTCTTTCCAGAACTGCAGAGCAATTTTCAGTGTGATGCAGGGTTTAATAAATCCAGCAGCAGTAAGTAGGAGATATTTTGAAATGTTTGATAAGAAACTATTCCTTGCTTCCAGGCAGGCAAAGTTTCCCTTATTTTCCTCCTTCTTTGGAAGATTGTAGAGCAGTAAAGATTTTAAATATGTCCCTATGATGCAGCTTCAGACAGCAAAAAGGATTAAAACCCAAGTCCAGAAGAGAGAAGGAAGTCAGATTACTTGTCAAAATTAAATTTGCCTTCGGATACCATCATTTTCTACATTAAAAAGCTCTGGGGATTAGGAGATAAAAGAGCTAAATCCAATCTGGATACAAGCTCAGAGGAAAATGTCAGCCAGGCAGTAATCCAGGCTCTTTTCTTTAATAGGATCCTCCCGAAGTCAAAGGAAGTGAGAACAATTATTTAATTCCATTTTGAATCCCGGCTTCCTTATCCACCCGGCTCAGTGGCGGATAAAGCTCCGTGCACGTTGTGGGCCCTGCAGCTCTGCTGGGCTCTCAGCCCTCACAGCTGGATCTGGCTGCAGCTGGGCTGTGCCTGGC
>VXAV01002675.1:0-18988 GCA_013399715.1 Alectura lathami | reverse complement strand
TTTTTTTTTTTTTTTTTTTTTTTTTTTTTTTTTTTTTTTTTCCGGTTTGTTTTTGTGCCTTTTTTTTAAGAGTAGGAAATTAAAATGCACGTTATACTGAAGCAGCAACGTGCCAACGCGTGTCCCTATGAACGGAAAAATTCCATCCAGTTCTGTGCTCCAGCCCTGCGGGACGAGCACCGCAGTGCCCAGAGCCGCTCGCAGAGACCCTACGGGATGGGGCCGTTTCTGGCAGATCCCCCTTTGCCCTATGAGGCCCAGCCACCGAGCCAAAACTGCCGCCTGCCCCAAGCATCCCAGCACCTCCAAGCCCGTAACCATGGCTGCACAGCTCTCGGCTCGGCCGTCCGCATGGCCACGCGTGCGTTGACTCAGAGGATGATCTAATCAAACAGGCGTGAGCAGCCCCACGCTATCCGTCACGCTGACAGATCCACAGCAACCTTTTCTAAGCGCTTTGGTTCCTACCGTGGCTGGAAATCAGCCACCAATGAACACCAAAGGGCTTTGTGGCCGAACGAGAAACCTTACGGGGGCAGCAGCGGAGGGCATGTGCTCTGCTTGCCAAAGCCTGGGAGATCCGCAGATGGGCTCTGCCTTTAGCGAGGGCCCCGATGATCCTGGGAGTTCAGGAGGTGGGCAAGAAGCAAGTGCTAGGTACGAGAGTTATTTTTAATAGGAGAAGGAGAGCAGGAGGGGTCACGCACCAGAGTTCAGCTGTATGCATGCATCAGGGTACGGGTCATGAACTATTTATACAGAGCTGCTCTTCTACTCTAAAAAGGAATAATTATAATTTAAAAAAAAAAAAAAAAACAGCCATGGAAAGCAGCGATGGAACTCCACCAGGAAGCAGGGAAACGAAAGCTTCACCAGACCCCAGTGATTTTGGGGCTGGGAAACGCACAGATGGGGCAGCTGCGGGCTCGTGGATGGTCAGCAGCTGCCTAACAGAGTGAGGGAAATTGCTTTTGAAATCTCCAGTGGGCCTGCTGGGTGTTTTTTCCTGGCAGTTCAGGTACATATTGGTACTTCAGAGGTGTCCGTGTGTCTGTCCACAGGGGGCTGTCAGTCTTGGGGGGCAGGAGATCCCTGCTTGCCGTGCAGCAGCCATGAAGTGCATCCTACCGGGATGTCACATGGGTCTCTGCAGGAACGGGGTGACAACGTCCACCTGGCCTCAGCCACCACCACAGCCAGACCCAGGGAACCCCCATCACCTCCCACCCATAATTAAAGGCCTGCCTCTCTCCCCCCAGATCATCAAAACCACAGACATGCAAATCAAAAGGACAGCAGGGCCAAACGCAGCATCTTCGGATGCCTGAGCCCGGGGGTGTGCTAATTTAAGCAAATAACAAGGGGCAGTGAGGGGAATAAACTGCAGCAAGGCCGGCCAAGTGGACGCACTCGAGGGGCTTCTGGAGCTGGCAACGTGGGTTTAATAACGCAGGAAATGTTTTGGGTGACGTGGTCCCCCAGGATGTCACCGCCAGCTGTACCGGTGCCAGCCCTGCCCGAGCCACTTCACAGGGCCCTTCACGCCTGATGCATGTTTCTTTTTATTTTTTTTTTTTTAATTAAACTATCTGTAGGGAAATATAACATTTTCCTTCAGTAATTTATCCCCACGGCTACGCTATTTTGTCATTTTAATTAAAGCCAGCCCCAGCCACGGTTTGGATGTTTGCAGCGATTAGTGTTAAATCAAGCTCATGCCTGAGGGACTGGCCCCTCTTCCGCTTTGGTTGGGTTTTTACAGCACAGAACAACAGGGTCTGAGGCTGAATGCCTGAAAAGGGCAGCACCGAGCCTCTCAGTGTTAAGGAATTTTCCTTAACCCTTAGCCTGAAACCGCCTTCTTTGAGGTTAAATAATTTGCCCAGAGCTGCTCTGATGGCTGTTGCTGTTTTAATCATGAGTTTTGAGGTATTCAGTGTTTCTGTTAAATGCGCAGCTTCAGGGCGAGGCGGTTAAAATCTCTCAGTGTTAGCCTTCATAGTGTCAGAACAAAGGTGGAAAAGCATGACCCACGAACCAGCTAATGGCTCAGAAACATAGAAAGGAAGGAAAGAGAACAGCACCCAGGAAGGGTTATTAAACCTGCTGTTTTTCTCGTGGCCGAGCGCTTTCCCTGTGCCCAGCTCCGAGGGTTTCTGGGCAGCAGTAAGGTGGTGCTGGATGTCTTGGGTAACAAAGGAGCCCAGGAGTTGCTGTGCTGTCAGAGCACAGCTTCACCATTGCCATCATCTGGGTTTGGGTCCCAGCTGCTGGAAGTGCCCAGGGCCAGAGCTGGGTGGGAGCCCCCCAGTGCTTTCTGACACCCAGCAGTTCGCCCTGGGGCCAGCACCCACCCAAACCCACAGCAAACACATACAAACAACAACAACAACAACAAAAACACAAAAAGAAACATGGCCAAATCACTGGCTGAAGCCACGCATGATTCTACACGTGTCGCAACGTCAGAAAACTCCCCCCAGGACCTTTCCTTGCCACGGCAGATGGACACATCTCCCGCAGCACAGGAGGAAGCTCGGAGCTTCGTGGCGGCCAAGGGGGAAGCGAGAGGCAGGCAGCACTGCCAGCCTGAGCCGGAGCAGATGGAGAGAACAGGAGGAAGCACTGCAGAGTGAGTCAAGATTGTGATTTTGCGCAAGGGAAAACTGTTCTTCCCAAAAGCAAAGAAAAAAAGAAAAAAAAATGAAAAGGTAATCTTGTCAACAAGTCTTCGAGATTGTGGAGATCACAAGCCTGCTACGAGCCCTCGCAGGGACGCCTGAAACAGCACCAGCTTTTTGCTAGCTGGAGTTATGTTGTTTTGGTGAAAGCACACACAGAAGTAAAAGCTATGGAAATTGAGGGCTGCGCAGCCAGAAGCAGGATTCGTGTTTTGTTTTCTCATCCCGTAGGCAGTCAGAGGAGGAGAGCAGCCGCAGCCACCCCCTGCCCCTGATCTGCTCAAGCTTCCCCCACAGTTCTCGACACCTTCACCTTTGCTGAAGGGCCACATCTAGTCACTGCGCATTTGCCTCACCTTGACCCCTAGAAAATGAGATTATTGTACAATAAAAAAAAATTGAAACCTGGATACCGAGACCTCAGAGAAATAGCAAACTCCTCTAAATGCCAAGCAAAGAAGGAAAATAACAAAAATCTCAGACACCACAAAGAAGGAACAAAATTCTTGCACTAACCTAGAGGTGCAGAAAAACCCCAGTCCTTCCCCTTTCTGCCTATCAGACTTCTTGGTAATGACTTGGTGCTTAATTAACAGTCATTAAAGTTATTCATCACACCTGACTCAGGCTTGCCTATAACAAGGCTTGGGAGGCTTACAACTGAGGAAGTGGTTTAACTCCTTCCCTCCCCAGCACCTTGGAGCTGCTCCCTGGTCTCCTCCTGGGGCACTGCACATCAGCAGCGTGCAGATGTCAGGAAGGCTGGGTCTGATCTGGGCCCAGGTCTGCATGGTGTATCTGGAACCTCAGGCCTTGAAGCGATGGTGATGGCTTTTGCCACGAGCCACATTTCTGCCTGTGTCCTTTGGCTGCATCTCATCCTGCTTCCCACAAGTCATAGCCATGGAGGGGAAACTGGAGCCGGCAAAGCCAGGAAAGCATCACTTTTCTGCTGTCCCACTTCCAGGAGCAACCAGTCCCAGGATTTCAGAGGGAAAGAGGTCCCCCAGACCTGGAGCGCAGAGCTGGGAGTGCTGTGCAGCTGAAGGGCGACGGGCTGCGCCACGCACATCAGCACGGCTTTGTGCGAGCACTACAGAGATGCTGAAGAATAAATTAAATGCATCCAGCTCCCTGTAGAATGATGAATCAATCTCATTTGCACGTCTCACCCACAACTCTCAAAGTGCTGATGCTGGAAGAAAGTTCCTCCAATTTTCTTGTTTTCTCCTTGTCCTCACAGACATCTTCCCAGTCTCCCTCATCTCTTGGACAGCCACATGCCAACACCACGCTGGGAGGATGGAAATGAGTCTAGTCCCATGGATGAGGACAGGCACCTGCCCCCGTTTCACTGCTTTCCGAGGAGTTGCTTCTGGCACCAGCTCATCCCTCCTCGCTGCCACCCCCAGCATTCAAAGGCTCGCGGCCCTGGATGTCCCATGGGGCCATCCTACTCCACTCCAGCCAAGCAGTCACTGATTTCCAGAGGGCGAAGTGGGTGCAGGGGCAGCAAAACACAGCCCATCACTGCTAAATGTGGGTGTTCTTGACAGTGACATGGCAGGGATCTGCAGTCCTGACTAAATTAGCACTGGGACACCGTTCCCCCCGACTCTACTCCTCAGCTACCAGGATGATATTTCAGTAACTTCCTATCTACCACATTAACAGTGTATCCTGACCCCCGCATCAGCTACTAAAATGAGTTCTGCAGAGATTTCAGCTGCAGGGACTCTAGGCTGCTGTGTTTTATTGCAAAGGAATCATTTTTGCATTACAAAGGCCAGCAAGGAAACCTTTCTGTTCTGGGTCTGCAGCTCTCTGCCTGGTGCTACGATGAGCTATAAACCGAGCTGACTGGAAGCCTGAAATATTAACTGATCATCCCACTTCTGCTGGCCACGTGGAAGTAATTGCTACGGAGTAAAACAGAGAAAAGATCCATTTATAGCTCTCAGGGAACATTCACCCTGAAGGAAGTTACCACCTCTCCCCCAGAAGGGTAAGATTTAGTTTCACAATGCACACATGACACTTCTTTTCTCCTCTCCCCTGAAAATCAGCACATCTGCTGGGTAGAAAGGAATGGAGGAGAAATGCTAAAGGATGGGAAGAGATGCGCATCGCAGCTTGTGACGACAAGTACCAGTGAAGTTCTCCAGCGCTCTCCCATTACCCACCAGCAGAAATCTGGAGGTGTAAACATGTGCTCCTAATGTTAAACCTGAAACTCCTCTATTTAGGTCAAGCACATCTCCAAAGTGGGATTCACACAGCCAAGCCTCAGCGAGCAGCAAGGTGCCCATGGGAGACACGGAGCGGGGAGGGAACAGAGTGTGGGGTGCTGGCTGCGTGCATCTGCATGCATGTGGGGGTCCAGCAAGAAAAATAGGCACAAGGTGGCCGCTCCGTGGGGAGGAGAAGGAGAGATGCTTTGTGTGCTGGCAGCTAGGCGGGCAGCAGAACCCACGGGCAGCCCGGCACCCCCGCCGTTACATGCTGCTTTCCACTATTCGCAGGCACTGAATGAAAAAAGATGATGTCGAACCAGCTTTATGGGCTTGGCTCACCGGCACCGAGTAGGAGGAAGCCTTCAAACCCCGGTGCTCATTACGAGCCACGCATCCTTGGCTGTTGTGCGCAATAGCCTGTTCCTAATGAAGCTTGAACTCGAGCCAGTGAAACCGTACAAACGTAAGGGAGAGGGAAGAAACAGGCCC
The DNA here is from genome assembly GCA_013399715.1 of Alectura lathami. Classification (NCBI taxonomy): domain Eukaryota; kingdom Metazoa; phylum Chordata; class Aves; order Galliformes; family Megapodiidae; genus Alectura; species Alectura lathami. The sequence continues at coordinate 13,584 of VXAV01002675.1, read as the reverse complement.
TGTGCTTTAACTCTGCATTAAATCTTGCCTGCTGAATAAACCTTAAATCTTACAGATCGTTTCGCACCTGTGGGTGATGAGAGGCAGCAATGCTGAATGCAGCACTTGCTGCATTTCATGTTCGGGGCCAGGACACCACAAATCGGAGATGTGCTGGAAAATATAGATCTGCACATGCTGGTGGACATGATGTGCGTTGTACCAGGCTCCTCAATGGTTTTACACAGTCTGTTTCTCCACTGTAATGAGGGGGAGGAGGAGTCTTTACACAAAGCCTCTAGTTTTTGAATGTGCTGTTTGTATGCCAAACGTATCCAACTAGATCTGGCAGCTCAGAGTGATTTGGAAACAGCAAATCACTTAGTACACTGCCTCCAAAACTAAGCTAAACAAGACCCCAGGGAACAAGGCAGTCCATGGTCACTGCCTCCATCATATCCTTTGCTCCTGAAATGCTTTTTTTCAGTGATTTACATTACAGCAATGCTGCAGAAGTATCTCTCCCAGTCTTCAACTCTATCAGCTTCCTAATAGAGTTCCTCTGGTTTTATACTTTCTGTTTTCTTCTCTGAAGACCAACAGAAAGGAAGATTCAGTGTTGTCAGGGATATGAGTGGAGAGAGTATTTTACAGGCTGCCCACCTACGCCTGCACAGCTTTGCCAGTGACTTTATCAGGCACTTTATCCAATTCCCAGCTAACCCTGTAAGAGCTGGCCTTGCCCTTAGTGGTGGCCCTCATCTGGCACCTCCTCACACCTGAGGGATCAGGGGGGTGCTCACAGCATCCCTTGCAGTTGCACCCTCAAGCTGAGCAGAACCTGGGGGAGCAGGGCTGCATGTGAGCTGCGTGTCCATTTGCTTCTGAGGGTGAGCTGCAGGAGCCCTGTGCTTTCTCCCATCCATTTGTTCGTCAGGTGAGGAGCAGTCAGTGCATAATCTTCTGTGACAAACGGATTTTCCCCAAGAATCCCATAAAGGACTTGGAAAGGACTTTTATGGCTTCATAAAGCACTTTGCTAACGACTTGCTTTACCACTGCTAAATCAACTGAAATCATTTAGCACTGTCCTCTTGTAGCTTTCCACATTTAGTCTGCAGGGGTGGGGAAGAAAAAGAAATTAAGAGTGCTGACATTTGCAAAATACGTCTCAACCCATATTAGATGGTGTTAATTAAAATGACTTGCTGGATAATGAGCTACAAGAAGAAAAAGAAATCAATCAGAGTCTTAGTGCAATTAAAGCCAGCTAGCCCAGCTCTGCACCGGTGCAGCAGCTCCAGCGCCCCTGGCACGGGGCAGCTGTCAGCCAGCAGAGCTTCCTTCATCCTGGGCCACAAAGCACCCTGCATCGCGACCGTCCTGTCCATAATGCCTCCTGCACCCCTCAGCTACGACGAGGTTTAGGTACTTCACAGGATGGAACAGTTCAGGGCAAGGTGAGCTTGTGCCAAGGGGCAGCAAGTGCCTTCGCACCCCCTTCCTTCTAGCATTCCTCACCCTGCCCCAAAAGCAGGGTGTTGCTGGAGAACAAAATTTGGGCTGCACACAATGCTGAGCCCTGTACTGCCCTGGTTCACCTGCCTCCCCCTGCAGCGAGCACTTCAGGACCTGGCTCTGATCAATGCTAGTGGATAATTATTCTGAGAAAAAAAACATAAAAAAAGAGTAGGGGGAAAAAAAGCAGTATGAAGGAAATGCACTGTTTCTTCCCCCAGAGGTGCCTTTCAGGCAGTTAGGTTGTGTCGCAGATTAATGGTGAGGTGAATGTTTTGTAACATCATTGCCGGCACTCTGTGTATTTGGAAACTGAATTACAAAATGAAATGTGACCCTGTCTCCAAAGAGGGGAATTTCAGTTCTGCATTGTGGAGCAAAGCTCAGCTGTATATTCTCGAAGCATTTTGCAGCTTCTGCTCCTAAATTCATGTAAACACCTGCCTTAGCTTAAGTGCTTCCTTAACACCAGCGCTTTGCCGAACAGGGGCCTATTTCAGAAAGTGCAGCACAAGGCTTCTGCCTGCTGAAGCTGTTATTAAGTGTCAGAACAAAATAGGCAAAACCTGCTAGTAAAAGGAGCCCAGCTGACAGCACTGGGAAAAGTGCTTTCCATTCACCCTCTGAACAGGTACGTTCAGGCGAGCAGCAATAAAAGCTCTGCTGTGCCCAGCCCAGCCCTGGAGGACGATGTGCAGAGACACAGAGGGAGCTCAGGCTCACAGGCTTGCCTCCAATCCACACAGTGTGCAGTAAGTAACCGTAATGGGCCTTCTGCATCGATTCTCTCTTATGTTTGCCACCCAAGTCCCCACACTGTGGAGTCACAGCAGGGATTTGGGGGTGAGCCCACAGCCAGGAATTTGGCTATTCCTGTCTCATTTTGGCTAGGCTCTGAGGCAGTGCTGCAGAGCCACAAGCTCCTATTTCCAGACTTATTTACCAGACTAAAAGAGAGAAAAGAGTTAAAAATGAACAAGATACACAACTTTTTCCTCGCTCTAGCTCTCCTCGCCCCTGGTGTGTTCAGGCACACCACAGAGCTACCTTTTCAATTTCCAAATAAATAAGTTATCGCTGCACAAGCACCTGGGTGCCTCCCTCCTCTACCCCGTCCTTCCCTCCCCAGCCTCTGCTGGGAGCTGGGGCAGATCAGACTCAGCTCAGCATGCAGCTAAATGCTGAGTGGGGAGAGAAGAGCATCTCCCGCTCCACGGCCATGGGAGAGCTCTCCTCATCTCACACTTGCTCCCATTATTCTGTGCTTGATGATGGTGCAGCTGTGACAGCTGCACAGGAGAAGCCCTGGGTGAGCCTTGGTAAAAAAAGCCTTTCTCCTGCTCATGACCACACTTGGCAAAGGAGAAGAGAAAATTCCTGCCTGGATCCAGCAGCAAAGCCCATTCGCAACCAAGGGGACCCAGGATTTTGGCTGCCAGCAACAACAGGTGTCATGGCACGGAGGCTTTGCTTCATAATGCAGACCTAAATAATTGACAAGCACTGTCAGAAAGACCTGAGCAAAGGCAATGCTGCGAACCAGAGCCCTTATTTATTCCAGCAAAGCAGTTGGTGCATGACCCCCTGAATCAGAAGGATGGTCACATATGCGCTTCAGATTTAATTTTCTTCAATAATGCATTAGGAGAGATGTGAGCTGGGGAAGTGCTCTGGCAAGTCCGTCGGTAGTGATAGACTGATTGCAGCTCCTAAATGTCATAGCTGTGATACAGCTCTTTGGAGGACAGGGCAGGCCATCGACCCAGGTTTCAGCCCATGCAGAAAGCAGACCACGAGCAGCAGCACGCGGAGAACAGCGCCACAAAACCCCCCTCTGCCTCCCTACTGACAGTGATGAGCATCCCTGTACCTTCCCCAGCGAGTGCCAGCCATCATCGTGGGGAAGGCAGAGCTGCAGAGATGAGGAGGGTGCAGATCAGGAGCACAGTGGATGGGGTTTGTAAAGCGAGGGGTATCTAAGCTTGGATGAAGTGTTTTGACAAAGCTCTGTACCCACGCAGCGTCACGGGGCAGCGAAGTGGGTGCCAGCTTGCTCCTCACACCTCGGGAGGGCTGGAGCATCTCCCCCATGCTTTCACAGCCAACAAGAATGTTCACATTTTCTTAAAGGAAGACTCCAAGCAAACAAATGGGAGCATTAGCAATTTGTCACTGTCTGAAAAAGATTCTCTTTGATTTGGGAAGCTGTCAAAGGGTGAAATGCAGAAATGGGCATGCTTGGTCACACCTGAGTTGCTTTCAGAGTAGTTCTGCTTTTGGGATGTGTGAGCATTTTTAATTATCTGTGCTGAGAGAGTACGTTTGGGTAATGGGAGGAAAGGTGGGAGGATATGTATAAACCCCTTATTTTCAGAAGGGATTTTTACAGAAACCAGGCCAAGACTTGTGCACACCATCACTCCTGTATCCAGACTGGGAAGACTCCAGACCTAGCACAGGGACGTTTGCTAAGGGAAGAGAGAGCTCCTGGCTCACAGCAGTCTCTGGGAAGAGTCACCAGACAGAGCCCACAGCTGCCTCTGCTTCACTGGCTCTCAGTTTTGTGCAGAAGTAGCACAACACATCTCCCTATTCCCCAGAAGCACTGGGCACCAATATCAGGAGCCACATGTAGCCAGCACTGTGAGAGTTAAAAGAGACATATATGTATAATATTTCTTGTAAACTTGGCAGGACTTCCTTTAGTAAAAAGTAAATTACAGAGTGCCTGTGTCATTAAAAAAAATGTCTGGGTTAAAGGAATCATAAGAGTATGAATGCCAGATAAGCCTGTTGCCTTCGGAAAACACTTATCAGCATCTTTGTCAGAAGGAAAACTTTTTCCTCTTTTTTTTTTTTTTGATAAACTATCAAAAGAAGATGGGATGCAGAAATAAATGATGAATGAAAAGCCTTAATTAAATACAAACCAAGGGGGACTCGGGGCACTGTGTTTTAATTCAGTCCTCTGACAGCACTCCATAAGCCTAAGGACAACATCTCACATTTTGTAATGCAAATCAGCTGCTGCACTAGCAACCTTCACTCCCCAACAGAAGAGATGGGAGAGTTGAAAGCTTCATAAAAAACACCTCCAAGGGACCAAGTGAAATTAGCCTTTAAAACAAAAAAAAAAAAAAAAAAAGGAAAATGATGTGGTCAGCAGTTTCTGCAGGACTCAGAAGACAAAGTCCCAAGAGTATCCTGGCCAGCCCAGCTGGGTTAGGTGGCCCATGGAGACAAGGGAAGAGAAAATTCAGCCGCTGTAGAAGAAAGGGTTCCTGTGGTATGGGGCCATATGTTGTTGGAGAAAGCACTGGGGGAAGGGTCTTCACGCACCCCGCTTCTCATGTCAGAGGACAAGTCCAAGTCAGACCCAGCCAACAGGAAGGAAATTGGGTGTGCATGGTTCTGAGCACACACAGTACCAGGCACTGCTGTCAGGGCAGAGCAGAGAGGGTCACAAAGGCTCAGGGTGACAAAACCCCATTAAAATGGTGGGAAGGGTCATCCCAAACTACTTCGGAGCCTTCATATATTCCATCCAAAACATGGAGCCTATACACCTGTCTGGGGTTGGCCCAGAATAGCTGTTCCTTGCAGCTGAGAAGGTAGAGGCAAAAAGAGAAGGACCAGCTCTGGAATAACCTCCTATTAACACGCAGGGGACAATTAAAATATCAGTGTGGTCAGATTGCAAGCGCATCTCCCAAAGTAATATTTCACCTTCAGGCCCCATCACAGGGAAAGAACAGAAAGCTCATTCCCTGTGAGGGCTTCTTTTTCTTTTCTTTCTCTGCTAGTCCTTCCAGATCTAATAAACAGGGCTAATAGACAGCTACATCCCAAGATTTACTGCGTTTAAGCCTGACGGGAGGATCCAGAGATAGAGCCTTAAATGCTGATTTGTATTCTGCACGAGACATTAGCTTGGGGAGCAATGCCAGACTCGGCACTGGAATTCCTGATCTCACAGCAGAAGACTTAAAAGGCTGCAGGCACAATGTCATCAGAGAAGGTCTGAACTCATTCACGAGTTTTTTAATAAGGCTCCCAAGCTCTCCGTTTGGGTTATGGAGGATTTAAGGGTTTAGGGAAGAGCAGTTCGAGACATTTTATCAGAAGCTCAAATAGGAAGAGAATAACTCAGGGACAAATGACAGTGGCCAGAGGGGCCAGGGGACTGGTGGGGGGCTGAGCCCTGCGGCTGGATGCGCTCCCATTGCCACGTCCCCTGAACCAACCTCCTCCTTCCCACAAGGCTGGAGGCTCATCCAAAACCCACTTTGTGTCCTCATTTGCCTCCAAGATTTCCAGCCTTCAGACACCTCAAGAAGCCTAGAAACATTTCCAAGCCTTTTTCTTCAGCTGTGCCATTGGGAAGCAGGGACTTTCTCCCATACAGCCCCAAGATCTCACAGGTTTGGGGTGCAGGGCTCACAAAGCAACCAGTGCCAGAAAGCCTTGGCAGGATTCAGAGCTAGTTCAGGTTCACAGGGGCTGAAGGAAGGGCAGGTGCTGCTCACACCCAGATGTTTACAAAGGCTTGTAAACCAGTCCCAAAGATAAGGGGAAGGGAATGGAAAAGAGGGATGAAAGCAGCAAACCAATCCATCTCTGAGATTTTTAGGCTTTTGACTATAGATTTCTTTCTTCCACCCAGAGTCTGCCTGAGCAGGGAGCGGGTGAGAGCTGTGCAGTTAAGCAAATCAATTGATGAATTTTCTCCGTGACATTCAAGGGCTGATTCCTGAGCTAATCGTAAAAAGGCACTGCCAAGGGATTTTAATAAATCCCTATAATTAAGTGATATGTTTTAGAATTAAATTATGATGAAAACTATAAATCTTTCAGCGATGAATGGAGTTCAGTGCGTACAGAAGGAACAGGACATCCCTCTTCTTTCATCTTTCCCTTTCCCTCCCCTTAATGCAACAGGATTCAAACAATTAATTATCAAACAATACAGGACGCCATGCCTTTTATCACCCTGCAATCCAGCCTTTTAAGAAGCAAGATTTAACCTTGCACTAGCTAATCCTGTGCTGGCAGAATGGTTTATTTCCCCCCCCGCCCCCAACACAGCTCCCTGTGGCCATGGCACAACCATCTCTAAGGCAGGTGACCCCACTGGGGTGCCAGCCCTGGCACATCTCCATGGACAGCATCTCCTCCCCAGCACGAGCCAGGTCTGTGCCCTCAGCTTGCAACTTTGGAAGCCTCAGCCCAGTGCTCATACAGCTCAGTGCAGGGAGACCCTGACCTGGGGCTGCCAAGAGCAGGAAAGAATGGAGGCAAATGAAAATCATTCTGGAGAGAGAGGAAAAACTATACAGCACCGTGCACAAAGCTTTCCCTGCACCATGGGTTGCTTTATCCTTAGCAGTTTGATTATAAAATGCAAGAGGTGCCCTAGCACAGCACAGGCAGAGTCAATGCAGGCAGGAGAGAAACATAACAACAGGAGAGCTGCCCCCCAAGACACGGCCTTGTCACAGTTGGTGCAAGCAGAGGCACTTTGTTAGCATATTTACCTTGCTCCACAATCATTTACTTGCTGCATAAATTGAACTGTTCATTTTCCACTTCCAGCCAGCTCTCCTCCTCCATGGGGATATCAGTGCAAACAGCTCAGGGTAGCAGGGCACTGTAATATCCTTTTCTAATGAGGCTGCTGGTAATTTCAGGAAGAAAGAAAGAGAAGGCCAAAAAAAAAAAAAAAAAAAAAAATCAGCTAGAATAACTGCTGAAGAGTTGTAAAGGAAAAATACAACAAGAATAACACAGCACTGAGATAACAATAAAAACCTAATAATAGGAGCTTCCTCAACTTTAACGTCCCTGTAGTTAGAGTAAGAGCAGAGCTCTACTGCTATTTCTGTCACCCAGAGGTTACTCCACCAGCAGCACTTCTCACACAATCACTGCTTTCGCATTTCATCACTTAGCGAGTTGCCTCCAAACCAAGCAGCCCTACAGCCAGGTGAGTTTTTCCACTGAATCTCCTTCAGAAAGAGAAGTATTTTGGGGTCAATAAATTCACAATGATTTTCCATGTGTATCTGAGCATATCTACCATTGTAATAAAAACTTAGATGCTGAAAGGATTTATCAGCTTCCAGATACTGCCAGCAACACCTTTTGGCTTACCACCCCTTGGCTTCAAAGCAGACTCACACGTGGGGTGAACTTCTTGTCCTCCTCAGGCTGCAAGAGAGGGTAAGCTGCTGGCCTTTTGCAGGGCAAACGCAATCAGGGGCCTCACCTGTGAAAGCCTTGCTTCACCACCGAGTGTCCCACAGTTAACCCTCTCACAGCTTGGTAGATAAAGCAAGTCTGAATAGTTTTCCAAAGGAAAGAGACATAGCTAGCCCTGAGATCTCCCACCTGGAAAATATTTTCTGGGTTTTTTCATTGACTTTGCCACGGACAAGCACCACCTGTTGCAGAACAGGCAAGAGAAAGAAGAACAGTATCTGATGTTTACCCACCCCTTAGTGAAACAGAGTCGTAAATCCCCACATTAAAACTCTCTTGAAAGATGGCAATTGGTGAAACACAACTGATTGCTGGTAAAACACACATGTTTTCAATAATTAATACCCAAGATACCTTTAAGAAAGGCAGAGGTCTTGCATAGTGGAAGGTGCAATTATTGTTTCATTAAAGATTGATTGTGTGTGAGGCCATTCATTTGAATAATGGCTCTGCTGACACCTTAGATGGAATGATAAATGAGGTTTGGCATGCTGCTGTGCCTTGATGCACAAGTTGACTCATGGATGCTAGTGGGAAACAGCAGCTTCTTTCCAGCCCAAAAGGTCACCTGAAATATTAAAGAGCTGAAGATCAAGTAAAGATGAAGGTCAAACAGAATGTTCAGGTGACAGGACTGGAATTAATTGTGTGATAATTGTCCACATTTTTGCATTTATTTTTAGTTTATTTCCCTTACGGAAGGAATACAAAGGCATGGCCCTTGTAGAACCATTCCTCTGCCCCGAGGGAAAAGCAAGGTGCCCATGCTGAGTGCATGGAGCCATCTGGGAATGGGACTCCCCAGGGCCCAGCAATGGTCCTGGTGGGATGCTCAGCATTCCCATCCCAGCCCCAAAAGAAGCCCAGTGAGCCCTGGGTGTTCTGATGCAGTCACTGATGCTGACTGTGCTTGAGACAAGGTGTGAAACTCACGTTTTGGCTGTAGCATCCATGGGTTGCTTGGCTGGAGAGAGCAGGACGGGGTGGAAATGGTCCCCTCCTCCTCGTGACAAGGAGCAGACCTTCTGCAGCAAGGCTTGCAGGGCAGAGTTACAGCAAGAAAAGATGCATGTTGGTAGCAAATGCCTTCATTATATTCATGATTGGTTTTGCCCTAGTCTGCAGTACTAAGGAGACCCCCTTCTATCAAAGTCAATTAAATGGATGCTATCCTCCTAAACCCTAACGATAAAACAAGGGCTGTACGTACCCATTAAATTGCAGTACACGTCCATTAAACTTGCTTGTGCTGCTGCAGTTCATTTGCTGCCAGGTCTTGATTCTGGTCTCATTTACGTGAGTTTTACTCTGGTGTAATAGCAGAGACTTCACAGAGTTGATCAGGATGATTTACTCCAGCCTGGTATGGGTATTGACACAGTTACAAAAGGGATGAGGTGGGTACATTCATTTCAAAGACCTGCATCAATAAACCCAAGAGATTAATGGTTTGCTAAGCAGCGAGGTAAATCTACACACACACCACATTGGATGGGGCTTTGGGCAACCTGGTCTAGTGGGAGGTGTCCTTGCCCATGGCAGGGGTTTGGAACCAGGTGAGCTTTCCAACCCATACCGCGCTGGGGTTCTAATAGTTGTTGGTTTTTTTTTCTTTTATACGAAACATGGCTGAGCAGCTGTTTGTGTCAGGAACAGAAATGTCCTTATGGCTGGGACAGAGCTTCTCCTCCACGCTTCATCAGACACCGAAAGCTTTGCTGGATTTATCTTCTGCTGTCCTTTCTTATACTTCATCTTTTAAACCCATGACAATCCTGTTAAAACAAACCTTCAGAAAAGCACGTTCAGGTCCTCCCTTTTGCCAAGCCCCAGATCCCTGCCCTCTCCCACCCCCAGAGCTCTTGAGGTACCCTGCACAGGGGATCATGCCTCCTCCAGGCTCCACTGGGGACAGGGATGTGCCAGCAGCCGCATGCCAGCCAGGCACGGACCAGCACATCCAGCAGTGTGCTCAGGGGAAGGTTTAGCATCTCATAACCACTCGTGTTTCAAAGAGCTCGTGAGCAATCTGCTCGTGCAGTGCAGCCTGGAAGCCGAAGACGTGGTGATGAAGTTACCAGCACTCTAAAGACGCTTTTGCTTTCTTAAGATTTCCTTAAGAAGTCTCATGGCAGTTTCCTTGAAAGCAGCTGGAGATAACAGGGAAATGGCAGCACGGTAGAAAAGGGAAAGGAGAAATCCATGTTCGCCTGCAGGCAGAGCAGCAGGGAGGTCAGGCAGGCAGGGTGACTTGTTCACAAGCATCTCCATATATTAAAAGCCTGAGCCCCGGTGATGTTACCACAAAATCAAGAAGAAAATGCAGCCCACACATCCCAGCAGCACAAGCACCCCTGTCCCATGGTTCACTGCCCTGTGCCAAGGAGTTTTTGGTTTGGGACGAAGAGCTTGGTGTGCCTGTGGGGCAACCCGTGGTTGTGGCTTTCATCCTGCCCTTAAAGCAGCTGTGAGCATGAGGCTGTGATGCTTCGTGGCAATGAGCAGGGCGGTAATGAACTGGGTGGAGAAGATAGGGAAAGGTCACCACACCCTTGTCTGTTAGCATGGCCCTGCAGAAAGACCCAGTGACTAATTAAAACTGTGGGCTTCGCAGCCAGGAATACTAATCCTTACATCTGCGCTGGCGTTAATTATCTGCCTCTGTGTGCTTCCTCATGAAGGAGAAAAACAACCTGTATTCAATCTAATTGGCTTAATTTTTATCTCTGTGTTCCCCCTGGGATCCGTTTCTAAAACAGTTTGGACCGTTCTTTCAATATCCTTTTCTTATCTTGTTATGATCATCTCATTCATCCTAATTTGGAAAGAGGCCCCATGAAAGACAGAAAGATAAAGAAGGGTCTTTTTTTTTGGTGTATGTAGTGCCCAGTGCAAATTTCCTGACAGCAAAACTTTGAGGTCTCCCTACAGGCCCAAAGGTAGATGTTCCTGGTGTTTGCTGTGTTTCGGGTTAGGCAGCCCAGTGGGGCCAGGAGGCCAAGTCCAGCGGTTCACTCTGGACAAGGAGTCTGGGGAAATTCTGACCAGGAATAAAAACCTCGTTAAGAGAGAAGACGAACAACAACAGCAGCAGTGCTCCAATGTTTGTGGTGGTCAGTTCTCCATTTTAGAATCAAGACAGGCTGTTTTTGTAAGTGGAAAGTTCAGGTGCAAGCTTCAGGTGCAAGCAGGAATAAATTCATCCTGACCAGTGTCTCCCCATGCTCTCCTCTCCATCTCACGCTCCCATTCTCCAGGCTTTCCAAACCCTCCCGAAATCCCACAAAACTTGGAGCGTGCAAAGGGGCTCAGCCTTTCTCTCTCAGTTTGGGCTTTAATTACTAAAGATTAAAGGAAAAAAAAAAAAAAAAAAAAGGTGGTGAGGGCTTTGAGATTTATGGCACCCAACAGAGGCTCTGTGTGCCGTGATTTACGCAGCCACAGCAACGGGCTGACTGCGGGAAGAAAAATGTGTGGGACTGTGTGATTTATGAACACCCACCTGGCATTTTCAAAATTCTGTAGTAGCGAACTACCAGGTCAATAATTCTGTTAGTGATCACCATTGGGATTAGGTCAGGTACCAGGCCCATTACAAACGTTTATTTATTTGTTTAATCTGCATTAACTCCAGCACTTAGCAAGGACACACCTGGGGCCATTGGCATCAGGGACGCTCCTGCAGGTTCCTGCTCACATCTGACCTCGTTCTCAGGGCTCGCTGCACTGTGGTCCTCCATCCAGGTCTTAATTTTGGCAGTTTCACCCTTGTGGATTGACGTCTCCAAGGCTGCATGTGCTCGTTCCTCCTCCACCATTTCTAAGGGTGGGTGGAAAGGGCTGTCCTGGGGCGGTGCAGGCCCTCCAGCCCTTATGGCCATCACATCAGCATAGGAAATAGGTTTGGCTCACAAACCCTCTTAGTGGGTGAGGCCCAGTGCAGCCCCCAGCACCCTCCTTTCATGGGGGAATTTGCTTTTTAAATTTATTTTATTCCTGGCGTTTATTCGCTCTTTGGTGGACTTCATTTTTCCGTAAGCAGACGTGGCTGGGGAGGAATTCAGCAGGGATAATAGCTGCTCTATAGGTGCCAAAAAGGAAATATCAGCAGCTGCTCTGTACAGACTGAGGGTGCTGTGGAGCTTCTGCTGTCCCCGTGCCCCTCAGGCAGCTGCACGCTGCTCTCCCTCCCTCCGAAACTCAGGGAACGAAGCTGTAGCTTCCTCATTCAGTATTTCATCCAGAATCGACTGCTGAGGACGGGCACTAAAGCAAAGAAGCTCTAACCCTCAGTCTCTGAGAAAAAGTAGCTTTGGGTAAAATTGATTCCTTCACTCCTTGATGCCTTTTACTTCACGCAGGTGGCTCCTCCAGTCTTGTCTGAGGCGCAGCCGGTTCAGGCACGCGACGCAGATGATCTCACATCATTTCTCCTCGTTGCTGCGGGCTCAGAGGCTGCTGTGTGCGACACCGGGGCTGAGCTGACACCTGGGCACGGGACCGGGGAACGCAGCAGCGGCCCCTCGTGAGCTCCGGTCATTCCACTTTTCCTGCTGTGGTGCGCGAGGCGTGGTGAAAAGCCCTGCTCAGATTAGTTCAGGGGAAGGTGTGGGGGCCTGCACACTGCTTTTTTGCACGTTGGACCAAGCGCAAGATAAAAACAAAGCTGTGCTGTCACCGGCTGCAGCCAATGGAAACTTCTCACCAAGTGCCTTAGAGCTGTTGGTGGCAAAGAGAATTCTCATCTCCCCTCGATTGCCTGTCAACTGAAATTATTCATTGCAAGCAAGCAGATATTTGCAAGGCTGCATTTCTTTGGTGTTTAGATATGTGGGCAGGGGCTCCACCAGAGCCCTAAGCGAACCTCAACAGATTCAGAAAGCAGCTAAGCCCCAAAAGCGAATGGGGACCAGGGACATATTCCCATCTCTGGGGGAGCAAAGACATCAGCAAGTAAACCCGATACAAATCGAAAGAGGTGTTCCTCCCCTGTGGCATCTGGGCCTCCTCCATCCTCCCGATGGACCAATGTCAACACGGGAGGGGATTCCCCTCCCAGCGCTCTGCCTTTGGAAGCTGGCCTCTGAGAAGGGAGGCAGCAGCGCGGCTGATCCTGCACACGGGATCTGAGCCCTGCCCGGTGCACCCCTGGTGTTGGCAGCAGCGGGGGAGAGGTCTAAGACTTTGGGATTATTGAGCATGGTCGAGAAAGTATTTTTGTGTGATCCTCTCTATAAATCATCCATACAGCACCTATAAATCTCATCGGTCAAACGAAGCAATGTTGAATGATTTATTTTTACAGCCGGCTGAAAAATTTTCTTCAAAGTATCCCCTCCAGGAGATAATGGCTTTTTAACAACATGGAGATCTGGGAAAGTTTCTCATTTTGAAAAGTTTCCTGTCCAAAAAAGAACTGTTTATGAACAGTTCTTGGACTGTGAATGATGAAAGGAAAATTGAGTATTTTGTCTTAGGTTTTTTCCCTCTTCCCCACAAGAAAAGGGGTAAATATTTTTCAGCTCTGTTACATTGCATATTACTTGTTATGTTTAGGGGATGCATCACAGGGCTTCCATAGCATTACAAGACACAGGACAATCTCTGACCCAGTCAGGTCTGAAATATAATGGACAAACTGTGAGAAACGGAGACAAAAGGAACAGGAGGAAAAAGCTGCAGACCTGGAGGGGGTGACAGGCTGGGGCCTGAACCTGCACCGAGTCCCTTCGTTATCTGCAGTCGGCCTCTGCGAGAGGATGCTGTCTGCCTTGTACCGAGGGGTTTGAGCTCTGGCTTGTTTTTTTTTTTTTTTTTTTTTTTTTTTTC
>VXAV01002673.1:390-18092 GCA_013399715.1 Alectura lathami | reverse complement strand
GGCCAAAGATCACGGCATTGAGTGGATATATCATATCCCCTTATCATGCCCCAGCCTCTGGGAAAATTGAACGACACAATGGGCTGTTAAAGACCACCATGAGAGCAATGGGAGTGGGACATTCAAACATTGGGACAAACACCTAGCAGAAGCCACCTGGTTAGTCAGCACTCAGGGTACTGCCAATCGAGTTGGCCCTGCCCAATCCACCCTCTTACGTACTGTAGAAGGAGATAAAGTCCCAGTAGTACATGCAAGAAACATCCTGGGTAAAACAGTGTGGACTATTCTTGCCTCAGGAAAAGGCAAACCCATCCGTGGGATTGTTTTTGCCCAAGGGCCTGGATGCACTTGGTGGGTAATGAAGAAAGATGGGGATGCTCAATGTGTGCCTCAGGCGGATTTGATGCTGGGTGAAAACAGCCGATGACTTATGTATATATATGTAAATATGTTTATGTACAGTGTTTAATCACTGCATTCTATTATCAATAGGTTTATAACAAGGACTAATTAGATTAAAGAAGAATGAATCCTGATGGCAACAAGAATAGACTCTAACATGCAACAATCCAGTCCTGTGCACCTTTCTTCTGTGGTGAAGGACTGCAATGACGGATGGACCCTAAAGCAGCAGATGGGATGATGCCTACAGTCAATTCACAAAGACAGCAAACAGACTATGGGGGCAGGAACATAATGAGCTGAGCCGGGATTTACGGCATGTATATGTATATAACAAAAGATTTAGTTTGAACATGATGTAAATGGTATGGAATAAGGGGTGGATATTGCCATGGCTGGAAACAGAGTTAAGGAAAAAAAAAAAAACAAAACAGAGTATTCTATAGCATATACATCATGGCACCCTGCTCTCTGGGAAAAGGGGAGGTGGGGCAAGGGGGAAAAGCCACGGTTTGCGGAGCTGCATCGTGCTGGTGCGGGGCTGCACGGCTGGGACAGCTTCTGGTCTTGGGTGTTGGGCTGGTGCAGGGCAGTGCAGCGGGGGCAGCTGCTGGTTCTCGGGGGTCAGGCTGGCGGTCGGGCTGGTGCTTGGTTGAGAACTTGCCTTTTTCTGTAAGTTAATTTTTTGACCCCAAATCTTTTACATTCAGATTTTACTATTGTAGTAAAACTAGTTATCATATCTCTTGAGTTCTGCCTTTTATTTTCCTCTCACTTTCCCTCTTCCCCCACTGATACTGGCTGCAGGCAGCACGTCGGCAGCCCCAAGCTTGTTCTCCAGAGGGGGAGGGGAAAGCAGCTACTGTTGTGAGATACCGGGGGTTTAAACCACAACAGATAAAAGGATGGTAACCTCTCATGCTGCACCAGTAGCAATTAGGTAAAGTTGAAAGTACAGATAAAATTCTGTCTCATTTTAAACTGAGACATGATTAAATTAAGATATTTAAGATAGAAAATACAGAAAAAAAAAAATCGATAGATCCCTTTCACAGAAAAAAAAAAAAAAAAAAAAAAAAAAAAAACCGGTAAAAAAAAAAAAAATTACCAAAAAAAAAAAAAAAAAAAAAAAAAGAGAGAGTAGGCTTATCTGTGTCTATCTTAATATTTTATATTACAAGCATCAGAATAATACAGAAACAGATGGACAGATTTGGTGTTCATTTCAGTAAAAGTTTCCATCAGTTACAGTATATTAACTAAATCCCATGGTGACTTCTAGGACAAGGATGGCAGTCACAGGAAACATTCTATTTTCATAATCACTGAAAACTTTAAAAGACTAATCAACGTTTTTTTAATTAATTATAAAATAAAAGCCACCTACTGTTTAATATGTTGTCTATAGAATAAACAGAAGCATCAGAGCTCTGGGCTTGCAGAAGAATTTTCTTCCTGCTATACCATTCCTTCTGGAAAAACTGACAGTCAACTGCAAGTACAGGTATTACCACTGACATAGTACTTGTTTTATAAAATAGACAGCAGGTAACTTTCTCTTTACATTTCTCTTCAAAATTTCCACCTTTGGTGGAATGCTGATGCCTGAGTTACATGTATTTAATATTTTGTACTTATCCTCTCTTCCTGGCATCCTCCCTATTTTGTGAAATGTTTCTGGAAATAATCAAATCCTTAAAATTCTATTGGTACTTGCGTATTATGCTTGCTACCTACTATTTTCTCCATAACCTGAAGTTTTGTGGAATATTTGTTCAGAAATACTAAAGCTAGTGTTGTTGTCAATATACATAATGAAAATGAGATATGCCTGACAGTATAAGATCTCTCCATATAAGCTCACAACCCATAAATTCTTTGCTTAGGTGATTTGTTCTTTTTATTTTATAAAATCCCAGCAGAGTAGACTATTTAAAATTGTACTGCACTGAGTGAGGGGAACTGCCTCTGCTAAAGTTTTCCAGCGAAAATCAGAATCAGTATTTGTCACATTTCTTTTCTTTTTTTTTTTATTTTTATTTTTTTCTGAATGAATGCATCTGAATGAAAAAGTTGAAAATAGAAAAAAATAAAAGAGAGAGGGAAAGGAAAAAACAGAAGGTCAAGATGTTCAGGACACTCATTGAATTTTACAAGGTGTAAAAAGTAAGACTTTTGTTTGGTAGAGGGAAGCCAGGCAGCTTGGTTTCCAAACTATAGAAAGCCAGTTGTCAAATGTAAATGTACTACCTGAGATGGGGGACAATGAAGAATAAATTTTGAAGTCAATGTTTTCCAAATTATTTCATCAATAATTGATTAGAGTACATATATTTATGATTTGCTGACCGGACCCAACCCAGAGGGAAGTGAGCTGCCTGCCTGGGGCCCAGGTCAGGGACATCACTGAAAAACTCACAGGTCTGGTCCACTCCTCTAATTTTTCCCCTCTATCGATAGTTCAGTGGAAGCTGCTGAGAGAAGCCTGAAGGCTGTCAAGAGAAACTTCAGGGTATTGGAGAAGTTAGTTAATGGAGCTGGGGTACAGGTGGTATTTTCCTCTATCCCAGTAGTATCAGGAAAGGCTACTGAGAGGACCAGGAAAACCCACCTATTCAATGCATGGCTCAAAGCTTGATGCCATCGCAGGAGCTTTGTTTTTTTGGCCATAGGGCGGTTTACTTGTCACTGGACCTGGTGGCTGTCGATGGGACCCACCTGTCCCAGAGGGGAGAGATGGATCTTAGACCAGGAGATGGCAGAGCTTGTGAAGAGTGCTTTAAACTAAGTATGCAAAAGGGGATGAAACAAAGCCTCTTTGTGCTGAGCCCAGGGGAACAGCACCAGGGTTGGGGTTGAGGTCAGAGGCTACAGAAACCACAGGATAGGGCAACAGGGGAAACCAAGGGGAATAATTAAAAGGAATTAAGGAGTTATCTTCCTTGAGAACGACAAGGATGGCTGCCCAGCTGAAGTGCCTCTACACCAACGCATCCAGCATGGGAAACAAACCAGATGATCTGGAAATCACCGTGGTGCTAGAACACCATGACATGGCTGCTGTCACTGAAACCTGGTGGGATGAATCCCATGATTGGAGTGTAGTTATCGAAGGCTACAAGCTATTCAGAAGAGACAGGTGAGGAAGGAGGGGAGGAGGCGTTGCCATCTATGTCAGGAGAAGAATAGATTGTGAAGAGCTGTCCCTGAAGAATGGCCACAAGCAAGTCAAAAGCATATGAGTGAGAGTCAGAGACTGAAGCAACAAAGGGGGCCTGGTTGTTGGTGTCTACTACAGGCCACCTGACCAAGCAGAGCCTGCTGATGAAGCCTTCTTTCTACAGCTACAGGAGGCGTCCACATTGCAGGCTCGTGCCAGGTGTCTTCAACCACTCTGACATCTGCTGGAAAAGTAACATGGTGGGCTGTAGGCATTCCAGGAGGCTCCTGGAATGCATCAAGGATAATTTCTTGTCCCAAGTAATAGACAGCCCCACCAGGGGGGATGCAACACTAGACTTGTTGCTTACAAAAGCAAGTGATATGGTTGGCAACATCAGGATTGGGGGCTGCCTGGGCTCTAGCAATCCTAGAAGCAGGAAGAGGTATCCTGGAAGGAGTACAGGGATGCTGCCAGGCTGTGCAGCAAAGGGGTCAGGAAAGCCAAGGCCCAGCTGGAAGTGGACCTGGTGAGGGGTGCAAAGAAAAATAAGAAAGGCTTCAACTGGAAAAGGAAGGTCCAAGAAGGTGTACCCCCATTACTGAGCAATACAGGCAGGCTGGTGACAACAGACAAGGTTAAGACAGAGGTACTTGACAATTCTTTTTGTCTCAGTCTTCACTGACAACTGCTCTGCATGCACCCCTCAAGGGGATGGATCAGCAGGTGGGGACCAGGAAGCAATGTCTCACCTACTGTAAGAGAAGATCAGGTTCATGACCACCTGAAGAACATGAACGTCCATAAGTCTATGGGTCCTGACGAGATGCATCACAGAGTCCTGAGGGAATTGGCTGATGCAGTCGCCAAGCCTCTCTTTATGATATTTGAGAAGTCATGGCAGTCAGGCAAAGTGACTGGAAGAAAGAGCAATGTTACACCCATTTTTAAGAATGGTGGAAATGATGAACCAAGGGGCTACTGACCTGTCAGCCTCACCTTTGTGCTGGGAAAGATCATGAAACAGATCCTCCTGGAAGGTATGCTAAGGCACATGGAAGACAGGGAGCTGTTGCAAGACAGCCAGAATGGCTTCACAAAGGGCGGATCCTGCCTGACCAACATAGTGGCCTTCTATGACGGTGTAACGGCATCTGTGGGCAAGGGAAGAGCCACTGATGGGTCTATCTGGACTTCAGTAAGGCCTTTGACATAGTCCCCCATAACATCCTTCTCCCCAGATTGGAGAAATATGGATTTGATGGGTGGACCATAGGATAAGTTAATAATTGGTTGCTAGATCATACCTAGAGAGCAGTGCTCAATGGCTCCATGTCTGGGTGGAAGTTGGTGAAATGTGGTGTCCCTCAGGGGCCTGTACTGGGACCGATCCTCTTTAACATCTTCATCAATGATATTGACAGTCGGATCAAGTTCACCCTCACCAAGTTTGTGGATGACACCAAGCTGTGTGGTGCAGTTGACATGCCTGAGGGATGGGATGCCATCCAGAGGGACCTAGAAAAGCTCAAGCTGTGGGCCCAGGAGAATCTCATTATGTTAAATAACGACAAGTGTAAAGTCTTGCACCTGGATCTCAGCAACCCACACTATCAATACAAACTGGGGGATGAAAGGATTAAGAGCTGAAAGGGACTTGGGAGTACTGGTGAATGAGAAGCTGAATACGAGTCAGCAGTGTGCCCTCGCAACCAAGAAAGCCAACCGCATCCTGGACTGCATCCAAAGAAGCGTGACCATCAGCTCTAGGGAGGTGATTCTGCTCCTTTGCTATGCACTAGTGAGATCCCACCTGGAGCACTGCGTCCGGATGGGGAGTCGTCAGCACAGGAGGGACATGGACCTGTTCGATTGCGTCCAAGGGAGGGCCACAAAAATGATCCAAGGGATGGAACACTTCCACTATGAGGACGGGCTGAGATAGTTGGAGGTGTTCAGCCTGGAGAAGAGAAGGCTCCGGGGAAGATATGACAGAAGCTTTTCAGGATTTAAAGGGGGGCTACAAGAAAGAAGGGAACAAACCCTTTAGCAGGGCCTGTTATGAAAGGACAACGGGAAATGTTTTGAACTAAGAGGGAAAATTAAGATTAGATATGAGGAAAAAGATCTTTACAATAAAGGCGGTGAAGTTCCATGTTGCCCAGAGAGGTGGTGGAAGCCTCGTCCCTGGAGACCTTCAAGGTCATGCTGGACAGGACTCTGGGCAACCTGATCCAGCTGTAGGTGTCCTTGTTCCCTGCAGGGTAGTTGGACTGGATGGCCTTTCAAGGTTGCTTCCAACTTGGACAATTCTATGATTCTATGACTCTATGATTTTTTTTTTTTTTCTTTGTTTTTACTTTTCAGAAAGGAAAGAGTTCCTTAGTTTAATCACAGAATATTTTCTGTAATGTTCAGTGTGTCTTCCTGCATTTAGAACACTCAAATTTCAAATTCTGCGTAGATGTTTCTGTGCAATTTTCTGCAGTTACAGTTGAGAAGTCATAAAGAGATATTTTCTGTGCAAATTGTTTTAACTGTCAAACTTTGTTGTTTTACTTTTGTATTCTCACAATTTTCACTCATGTAGCCAACCTGAAATGTAAATTCAAAGTCTGAGACTTAATAAAACAAGCTTGGTAAAGAAATTCGTTTACAAGATAATATATTCACTAATTAAAAATTGTTAGTGTAATAAATTAACCATTTATTCAGGTTAACTAGGACAGGTTAATTGATTGTAAGGTTATTTACTCTGACTGCATGTTCCCTGCGGTGATTCACTTCAAAAATCCAAAAACAATCTTGACTTTTACCAGTAAGAAAATGTCCTTTCTGGCTTTGGTTCTGCCTTCCCTATTTGTAAACAACAACTTTTCTAATTTTACTTAATGCTCTGTCTTCAATCCCAGCAGATACTTTAGTATGATTCATTTCAACCCACTGGCTGCTCACTTTTTTCTCTGCTCCCGTCTCTAAGGAACTTATTACTGATTTCTCAAAAAAGAAAAATTGAAAAAAAAACCAAGCCAATATTGTCTTTTCTCAACAACATTGTCTCCCACCTCCTCACGTCTTGCTTTTTCTTAGCCTTTTTTTGCTTATTCTGTCCTCCAGCACCGATAAAGTGTGTCATTCACGCATTTGTAATCTTTTCTGAATCATGTTATCAGTGATTTGGATGAAGTATTCAAGCTATATCCTTTCTTCTTTACTTCTCTTGACACTGTCTGTACAGCTATAGAAATCTGACTCTATGAGAACAGAAACAGCGTAATTTTATGGCCATTGCCTGTAAAATGCTCTGTAAGTGTCAGGCTCCATATAGTACAGACCCTTTTTAGCTGTACAGTACTATTTGTTGTTCCTGAGAAATTAACAATGTATATAATAGTCTGATAATACAGTTACATACTCTGTATTTCATTGACTCTCCTGCAGCACCTTTTTCATTTTCTGAAGTACTAAATAGTCTTGGAGTTGTAAGAGCACAAGTTTAGTGGATTCTAGAGCTGATTAGTACTCTTGTGTGTTTTACTGTGAGGAATGTCCTGCACATCCATCAGTGTTTAATAAGGCAAGCTCCTGAAATTCTTATTCACAGTTTGCTCAGGAATTGATTTTTTCTGTTCTCTTGAGAATGTTATTTCCCCCATTAATAGTGTTTCTACAGTTCAGCTACTCTTTTTTTATTGTGTCTCTTCATGTTTGAGGAAAAAATACATTTCTCAGGTTTGACCAGCATTCATCAGCTTTCCATCCAAAAGGCTCATGAGTAAGACATACTTTTATTTTAGTTTATGTTACAGTTTGGTTTTCTACCCAAGTATCCTTCTAAATTCCCAGCAAAATCTGACCACTTTCACTACTAATCATGTCTTAAATCTTCTCCCTTTAAAAAAACATAAATGTCCCTTCACAGTTTTCTGAGCTGCAAAGCCACAATATATTGAGCCAACATCTCTAGTAACATCTCACCAAGGGCAGGTCGTGCCTGACCAATCTGGTGGCCTTCTATGATGGAGTGACGGCATCAGTGAACCAAGGGAGGGCGATGGATGTTGTCTACCTGGACTTGTGCAAGGCCTTTGACACGGTCCC
The DNA here is from genome assembly GCA_013399715.1 of Alectura lathami. Classification (NCBI taxonomy): domain Eukaryota; kingdom Metazoa; phylum Chordata; class Aves; order Galliformes; family Megapodiidae; genus Alectura; species Alectura lathami. The sequence goes on along the minus strand of VXAV01002673.1, from coordinate 10,426 downwards.
TCACCATATCCTTATCTCTAAACTGGAGAGATATGGATTTGATGGGTGGACTGTTCGTTGGATAAAGAACTGGCTGGAGGGTCTCAGCCAAAGGGTTGTAGTCAATGGCTCTATGTCCAGGTGGAGGCCGGTCACGAGCGGTGTCCCCCAGGGGTCTGTCTTGGGACTGGTGCTCTTCAACATCTTTATCGATGACTTAGACTGTGGGATCGAGTGAACCCTCAGCAAGTTTGCTGATGACACCAAGCTGAGTGGTGCAGTTGATACCCCTGAGGGAAGGGATGCCATCCAGAGGGGCCTGGACAGGCTGGAAAAGTGGGCCCATGAGAACCTGGTGAGGTTCAACAAGGCCAAGTGCAAGGTGTTGCACTTGGTTCGGGGCAATCCCAGGTGTGTGTACAGACTGGGAGAAGAACTCCTTGAGAGCAGCCCTGCGGAGAAGGACTTGGGCGTTGTGATCGACGAAAAGCTGGCCATGAGCCGGCAGTGCGCTCTTGCAGCCAGGAAGGCCAATGGCATCCTGGGCTGCATCAAGAGAGGGGTGGCCAGCAGGGAGAGGGAGGTGATCGTCCCCCTCTACTCTGCCCTTGTAAGGCCTCACCTGGAGTACTGTGTCCAGGCCTGGGGCCCCCAGTACAGAGGGGATGTGGAGCTGTTGGAGCGGGTCCAGAGGAAGGCCACCAAAATGATTGGAGGGCTGGAGCACCTCTCCTGTGAGGAAAGGTTGAGGGAGTTGGGACTGCTCAGCTTGCAAAAGAGAAGGCTCCGGGGAGACCTCATTGTGGCCTTCCAATACTTGAAAGGAGCTTACAGTCAGGAGGGGGACCGACTTTTTACACGGGTGGATAATGGTAGGACAAGGGGGAATGGGCTAAAACTGAAAGAGGGGAGGTTTAGGTTGGACATCAGGAAGAAATTCTTCCCTGAGAGAGTGGTGAGGCGCTGGCACAGGCTGCCCAGAGAAGCTGTGGCTGCCCCATCCCTGGCTGTGTTCAAGGCCAGGCTGGATGGGTTCCTGGGCAGTTTGATCTAGTGAGCTAGAGGCTGGCAGCCCAGTCCACGGCAGGGGGGTTGGAACTACATGATCTCTGAGGTCCCTTCCAACCCAAGCCATTCTATGATTCTATGATTCTATGACTCTATGATTCTATGATCTCTCCTTTCTGTTATCTCTTAGACCTGTAGACCTGTGTCTTCCTACAAGCAAGCACATTGCTTCTCTTAGTGTTACTTACAGGAAGATTAGACATAAGGAAAACAATCAAACAAACAAAAAGAAACAAAAGGCAACAATCCTGCAGTAATGGATTTAAAACTATTCCTCTGTAATCAGGAAGGATATAGTTTGCTTTATAAGTAGGGAAAATTATTTTTCGTATTTAAGGTACTTTCATGCTATTGAAAAACTATCTCCATCTGTCTCCTACTGTTCATACTGGAGGTCATTGCAACTGGATAGCATAGATCCTAACAGGTGAATTTACATTTTTCTTTCTTTGCTTTCCTTTGTGAAATGTTTTTACTCTTATTAAGATAATTCAGTTGTTCTGTTAAAGTGAAATGATTGTTAGGTTTTTAATATTAAGATTACAGGAGCTCCTCAGATGTTAATTTATCTCTGTTTTCCTAGTCTTTGAGTGTTCTTATATCACTTATGAAATCACATAGCTACTGTTTGAAATGGATGTGTTTTTTTTTTTTTTTTTTTTTTTTTAAATCCCAAGCTTTATTATATTTCCCATTTGTTTCATATTCTCATAAATGTGGCACTTATGACTTTATCATAAATGATTTTCAGGAAGATTTTTATTGCTTATTTGTATTTCCATATCACTGCTGACAGAAGCTAACATGCCAGAGGTAAACAGAAAAGGAATGAAATATATTATTCCTAATTATTATAGACAAATAAATTGTTTGAAAGGAACACAGAATAAATGAAAATTATGACAGAGAACTGGCAGAATTAATTTACATCTTCTGTTTACACCTTCTATTCTTCTCAACAATGCTGATCTTCTGTCAGGAAATCTGTAGGTGTGGGTAAGCATATAAAAACATTTTCCCATTAGCCTTTTCACTATTTCATGTGTTCATCAGTGCAACACTATGAACATTTTTAACTCTGTCTTCTGCTTACTTTTCAAAGATAATATATGGGGAAGAAACAAAACAATTTAGCAGCTCTGTAATACTCTAGGGATCCTAAAGTTTCTAGGATTACTTTTTATTAAAAGTAAGGACCACTTGAAAAATTAGATTTCACAGGCCCAAGTGCCGCTTTCTGATTATATAAAACATGCTCAAGGACTTTTAATCTAGCTTGTACAGTCATAGAGGTAGGAAATGTGTTCTTTTAAAGTGTTTTAAAAGTAGAGATGTCTGGGGAAACTGGCATACTCTAATGGAGAAGTAAAAGTAGCAAGGAAAAAGCTCCAAAAGCATCTTCAAAAGTAGTGTGAATTGGTCTTTCTGAAGCCATATCTTCCATAAAGAGACAACAAATCCAATGAAGAAGACAAAATATACCATCATTCAAATTGGTAAATTTGTGTTCAGATTGTAATTCTAATACCCACAGTGCTGTATAGCTCCAGAAACAGAGGGGTTTATTATTATTATTATTATTATTATTATTATTATTATTATTATTATTATTTTAATAAGTTATTTCTGTAGGATTTTTTCAAATGCATAATTTTAATGAAAGTAGAAAAGATGTTAGCATGTAGAATGCTCTAGTGATTCAATTACCAATGAAAGTTGTGAGATATCCTTGGAGCAAGCATAGGCAATGCTTGTCCCTAATTAAAAGATTTCTTCATGTTATTAAAATAAATTCATGTTTATTCCACCATGTCTAGCATGAAACTCCTTCTTTTTTTTGGTCAGTTCTATTTATGAAACAGAGCAGAGAGAAATGAGATGTTGCATATTTCCATGCTATTTTCAAATAAAACATAAAGATTCTGTTATTAATATGGAATAATTGCCACCAATGTAAGGGGTCATGTCATATATATTAATATACTCTTCTTTGAAATGAAAAATGCTACCAGATCCAACCAATCTGAAATACAACATTATGAAAAGTTTGTTGCTGATGAAAAAATTTTAGCTTGTTTCCCCTGAACTTTTCTATGTAGTTAGTCCAGAAGTGGAGGAATCCAACAGATCATTTTACCTTTAATGGTCTAAAATGTGTTGGTTTTAAGCTTGAAGACTTCAATTTTTTATAGTGCAAGTATTAATAAATTCTTCAGGGTTATAAAAAAAGTAGCAATACAAAATAAGTATCTCCTTTCAGAGATCAACCATGCAGAGCAAATACACGTCCTATCCTGTAAACATGGTTCTAAAATTATCTATGCCAAAACCAACAGTACATTAAGGGCTATACTGTACTAGAGTGCTGGGAGAGCAGACATATATCTTCACTTGAAGGGTAGAGTCATCATCATCATTGCATTAATAAAACACATTAGATTTAAATGAAGGGAGTTGCTTTGGGGAGGAAAATAAGTCTTTTCAAGTACTTATGCTACAGGTAGTGTAATCCTGAATAAAAGTATATCTCAAGATGGCTGGTATAGGTGATTTACTGCAAGTATTTTTGTGGGTTGAAAACATTTATTTCATTTGAGGCTTTAGGGTAGTTTCTTTATACTTTACTTCCAACAAAAATTAGTCTGAATTATTCCATGGATGGAAATATATTGATTGTTGAATCAATATATTTGAAGATATATATATAAAGATCTTACTTCACATACTCTGCAATGAACTTGGGTGTACATGATGGTGTTCTAGGATACTGCGCAGCTGTATGTGAAGAAGTAATAATTTATTTAAAGACCTTCAGAATGTCATTGGATAGAACTGAATATTCTGACAAGATGTTCCTTTTCCTGATGTTGATCTTTGGAATTGGTATACAGTATTTCCTGAGTTTTCCTTAAGTGTTCACGTTTTCATATAGTTATCTTCTGAGTAAAGCATTAAAATGACTGCTTTTACAGGTATGTAATTTTCTCTTATTTTGACCAAGTTTCTTAAATATTTTGCATCTTACTGTAAATGTTATAAATCTGATCATAGAATCATCCACATTGGAAGGGACCTTTAAGCGTCACCCAGTCCAACTCCCCTGCAGGGAACAGGGACATCTACAGCTAGATGAGGTTGCCCAGAGTCCTGTTCTGCAAGACCTTGAAGGTCTTCCACCACCTCTATGGACAGCCTGTTCCTGTGCTTCAATACCTTTATGGTAAAGAACTTTTTCCTCATATCTAAATTTTCCCTCTTAGTTTGAAATCAGTTCCTGTTGTCCTTTCATAACAGGCCCTGCTAAAGGGTCTGTTCCCTTCTTTCTTGTAGCCCCCCTTTAAATCCTGAAAGGCTGCTATCATATCTTTCCTGGACCCTTCTCTTCTCCAGGCTGAACGGCCTCAGCTCTCTCAGCTTGTCCTCATAGTGGAGGTGTTCCATCCCTTGGATCATTTTTGTGACCCTCCTCTGGACACAATCGAACAGGTCCATGTCCCTCCTGTGCTGACGACTCCCCATCCGGACGCAGTACTCCAGGTGGGATCTCACCAGTGCAGAGCATAGGGGCAGGATCACCTCCCTAGAGCTGATAGTCACGCTTCTTTGGATGCAGTCCAGGATGTGGTTGGCTTTCTGGGTTGCGAGGGCACACTGCTGACTCGTATTCAGCTTCTCATCCACCAGTAGTCCCAAGTCCCTTTCAGCAGTTCTGCTCTTAATCCTTTCATCCCCCAGTTTGTATTGATAGCATGGGTTGCCGTGATCCAGGTGCAAGACCTCGCATTTTGCTTTGTTGAAGCTCATGAGGTTAGCCTGTGCCCACTGCTCCAAACTGTCTAGGTCCCTCTGGATGGCATTACATCCCTCAGACATACCAACCGCACCACACAGCTTGGTGTCATCTGCAAACTTGCTGAGAGTGAACTCGATCCCGCTGTCAGTATCATTCATGAAGATATTGAAAAAGATCCGTCCCAGCACATAGCCTGCAGGGACACCACTTGTCAGTATCCTCCATCCAGACATGGAGCCATTGAGCACTGCTCTCTGTATGCGATCTAGCAACAAAATCCTCACTTACAGTGGGAGGGACATGGCTTTCCCAGTCCTCACCTTTCAACCCATCCACTCGAGGGAAGTATGAGATCAGTTGTTGTTGAAGACTGAGGCAAAATTTGTTGAACACCTCAGACTTCTCCTTTTCCATTGTTGCCAGCCCGCCTGTATTGCTGACTAGGGAGAGGAAGCCTTCTTGAACTTTGTTTTTCCAGTTGATACAGCTGTAGAACCTTTGTTTATTTTTCTTTGCACCCCTCACTAGGTCCACTTCCAGCAGGGCCTTGGCTTTCCTGACCCCTTCCCTACACAGCCTGGCAGCAACCCTGTACTCCTTCCAGGATACCTGTTCCTGCTTCCACTATATTTTCTTCTTGCTCTCCTGTTTGATCATCAGGTCACAGCGCAGCCATGCTGGTTTCTTGTCTTCCTTTCCTGACTTCCTACACCTGGGCATGGAGAGCTCTTGTGCCCTAAAGAAAGCTTCCTTCAAGGTCTGCCAGCTCTGCTCTGCTTCTTTGACCTTGAGGGCAGTTTCCCATCAGGTTTTATTGACTAACTCCTCAAAGAGCTGGAAGTTGTCTTTCCTAAAATTCAGCATTCTAATTTTGCTCCTTATGTGCCCTATATCCCTCGGGACTGTCAACTCCACCATGGCATGATCGCTAGAGCCCCAGTAGCCCCCAATTCTGATGTCACCAACTATTTCACTTGCATTGGTAAGCAACAAGTCTAGTGTTGCATCTACCCTGATGGGGCTATCTATTACTTGGCTTAAGAAGTTGTCCTCAATGCATTCTAGGAGTCTCCTGCATTGCCTTCAGCCTGCCATGCTACTTTTCCAGATGTCAGGGCGGTTAAAGTTGCCCAGCAGGACATGAGCTTGCGATTGCGATGCCTCCTGTAGCTGGAGAAAGGATGCTTCATCAGCAGGCTCTGTTTGGTCAGGTGGCCTGTAGTAGGCACCAACCACCAGGCTCCCTTTGTTGCTTCAGTCTCTGACTCTCACTCATATGCTTTTGACTTGCTTGTGGCCATTCTTCAGGGACAGCTCTTCACACTCAATTCCGTTTTTTACGTAAAGGGCAATACCTTTTCCCCTCCTCCTGCGCCTGTCCCTTCTGAACAGCCTGTAGCCATTGATTGCCACACTCCAGTCATGGGAATCGTCCCACCAGGATTCAGTGATTGTAACCATGTCTTGGTGTTCTAGCAGCACAGTGGCTTCCAGCTCATCCTGTTTGTTGCCCAAGCTGCATGCGTTGGTGTAGAGGCACTTCAGGTGGGCAGCTGGCCTTGTCATCTTCTAGGGCAACTGCTCGGTTTCTTGGAAGTGTTTCCCCTGAGCAACCCTGTTGTATGTGTATCAAATCATGTATGTGATCAAATCAAGTCTTGTTTCTTAGAAGTAATGTACATGCAGTAAGAAATCTGATGGCTATGTTGTTTTTTGGTATTTTTTGTCTACAGTTAAGCCAGTTTGTTGAAAAGAACCAGAAGAAATCTACTTTAGAGATCACAATATACCTATAAAATTTCATGCCACAAGTCTAAACAAATGTGGTATCAAAAAATGTTATTTTAATACTGGCACAGTTCCAGTCTTGGCTTCCAGTCTTGGTTACTCTGTTAAGTCCCTGCTGTCATCCTACTTAACAGAACTGGGAAAATGCTCTTCATGTGACCCACATACTTTGAAAGGTCTGCAGGCAGACCATGCTTCACCTCTCCAGCAGATACTAAATGATATAACAATTACTTGAAATTATCACTAGGAAACCTGTGGATTCAGAGAGGAGGCTGCACTGGAATGAATGCTATGTGCAGGAGGAGAGAGGAGAGAGAAAAGTAATTTGAATCTGTATTGTAGGACAAAACTTCACTGTGGAAAGCTCTAGTCTCTGACACATTCACTAGTCTTTTTCCCAAAATGTAAATGTCAATATATTTATTTTCATATGAAAATTTTGCAATTGATGAATGACTTAAGATTTTTATTTTTAACTTGTGTTCTAGTTGTTGTAATCTAGAACTGTAAATAGTAAGAGCAGTACTTTGGAGTTACAAGCCCTCTGATTTTGTGCCTCAGATGTATCAAGTGAGCGTAAAGTTTCTGATGCTGTGTAAAAGTTTGGGCAGCTCTCATGTCGTAGGTGGGAAATTAGTGAATCTTCAACCCATATGGTGAAAGGACACTATGGGACCCTATGAGTAGCTAAAGCTGAACACAGGAAGATGCACACTTTGAGGTTCTCATCTCATGTCTCTATTGTGTTGCCATTAACTAGGACTAAGTCGGGGATTATAGTGAATGGATACATTACTTCTCCCTCTCCACATGCTCTGTCTCAGGCAAGACTTTCTGACTAGAAAATGTTTGTATTATCTTTATATACTTTAGAAGATGGACTTCATATTTTTGCAGTATCTGAGTATGAACAATTTCATATACTTTTGACACCGGTACTAAACACTTCTAGCAGAATAAAATGTAGCTCATGTTCTCTCTCTTGTATTTCCTCCTTCCCTTGTATTTCCTCCTTCCAAATACTCAATACCCAAATATCCTCTGGGTGCTCCAGTTTTCGCTGTTTTACTGGCAAAGTTTTGCAGAAAAGTTGAGTTTCTGCATTAGACAAGGACACTAGTAAATTATTTAGTTCAGATTAATCTAAAAGGCCTCTTTAAAAGGATTCATCCTCCAGTTACACTGGAAATTAAATGTGCAGGAATCACTGGGCAGGATGATTGCAAAACAGGAATCTGTTGATTTAAATAAAGATATCTTGTGATATTTCTCAAATATTCTTAACTTAAATGAACAATAAAGAACAAGTTGATGTATGTTTCAAGCTGTTCTCTTGTGTAACTTGGGCTTGCAATTTTCCTAATAACCTTTTGTAAAGTTAACTAAAATTTAATTCAACACATGAGCACACATCTTGGCATAAGAAATCTCACCACTGTGTTAACGTTTATATTGATAGACCTGAAATATTTAATGAAATACCTCCAGAAACTGGGAATAAACCTGTTATTCTGGAGATGGTACCAACCTAGCTCTGTTAGTCTATAATGCTGCGGTATTAACAAGTTTTATACTTGGCACAGCATAAAATGAAAAAAGAAATGTTAATCTGGAGAAAATTTATTATATTAATGCAGTGTGGGAGAAAATGTAAAGCCAAATCCTAATTCCTGCTTTAGTAACCTTTTAAAGAACTTACAGAATTGATAGCTTTTTCTGGTCTACATCTACCTTGATGGTCGTAAGTTTCTGAAGGGACATGATGGCTTTCTAGGGTGCACTTATGAAGTCGAAAATGGAAGAAAGAATTCTGACTTTCTATAAAACTAGCTAGGATTTACCAAACCTTCAAAGTTCATCCATCAGTAACAATAATCATCACCACCATCATTGTAAACAACTAAAAACCTCATAGATTAATCTGCTCTTTCCTGAAATGTTAGTCTTCACTCACTTCCAAAATTGATATTTTACCATTACTATGTCATCAAAGGAGTACAGATGCAAAAGGACAGAAAATGTAATAGGGAATAGATGTGCCTGCTGTACAAGAAAAACCACTTTCAAACAGTAGCACATAAAATCTGAATAATTTTGCCAATTGGTTTTGGCTTTGCATTTTATGGAAATTGGTTTAGATAGCTCAGTTCTATCCTTAAAGTCTCTTTCCTAATTTGCTACTGGATCATTGCCAGTAAGTTCTTTTATTGAGTTCTAAGTCTTACTTTAGTTAATTCTCCTTGGACAGTGAGTTGGACGGGAGTTTCTTTTTCAGTCTTCATGGAACTGAAGACTTAACTGAATTATTTCTCTGGTTCAGACAACAAAAGACCTTTGAAGGTTTGACCCTTAGGCTCAGTCCCATTGTTCCTAGCTTTAGCCACTCAGTATTATATTATCAATGAGAAGATGACAGGATGATTCATGTGGTGGTTATTGTCGTAAATAGAAGATATAAATGGCTCTGGGGAGTGTGTATGCATCTGTTTATTCATACAATGTAGGGATTTGTACATATCTTTATTTTTCATGTAGTTGGAAACAGATTTTTAGCCATGTCAGTCCTGAATAAATTTTTGGTAAGTAAAAAGAGAATAAGTAAACACTGAATGAAGAAATATATTGTCATTATATGTCATTAGTTCATATGTCATTAGTTCAAGGGTCTTATGGGATAAGTGTCCCAACAGCAGGATCTGTCTATGAAATCTCTTCAGTGCTGATACTTCTGTTAGATATGTGTAACTCAGTTCATTAAAAAGAGTGTTCACCATCATATTGGATATTTAGCTGAACTATATTTTCTCAATGATCTCATTAATACATAAGAGACCTGAGGTGGAAATGTCCCCAGAGCCACTGGACCTTATACCTTGTAACTTCCTTATTGATACAAGAAGACATGAATTCTGTATTCTGATAAAATAATATTGATAGCAGTTGCATTAAAATATTAACTTTTCATTTAATTAAGCGTGGACTAAAGATACCTTTCAAATGTGAAAGAAAAAGTAAAGTTTCTTGCACAATATTGTTCTAGATTATTAAATAAGAATAAATAAGAATCATTGTATGATTCTATTTGAGTGTTCCTAAATATATACTTTTCAAGGAAACAAATTAAATAATGGCTTTAAACACTAGGTGTGTGAAAGGCAAGATATTTCCTTTCATGTATAACAAAATAAAAAGTATTGATTCTATAAAACCATAGTATCATGAGAAAGGTCATATGCTTACCCTTTTTAGTTTTGTGTAGTTCATCTCTTTGCTGTTGGAACATTCTATCACCAATTGATTACAGAAACAGAACATATTGAGTTATAATACTCAACAGAGTGATGCCATTACTGATGTGGTGGGTGGGTGAGTGTAGTTTGCAGTTCAGTCCCTCAGATTTTAAAT
>VXAV01002672.1:411865-431235 GCA_013399715.1 Alectura lathami | reverse complement strand
TATATAATTTATATATAATTTGCTGAGGAGCCCTGTAGCTCCTCATCTCTGGCAGCATGCCTTCCCATCTCTTTCAGTAACCATGCTGAGGTCTGGGGCTCTCCCCAGGGCCTTACTTCTGCGTAGGGTTGTTTTATCCCACCCTGGAGGCTCAGCCTTTGCAAGCAGGTGATGCACTACTGTGACGTGCCCAGCTAAGAGAATTAGTAACATTATGGGCAGTAAAATTAATTCACCGACATTTTCTGTGAGTTGAAGTTGATTCTGTTCAAACAGGGCAATTTCTATCCTGGCAGTTGTATGGAGAGCCAGGTAGAGGCAAGCCTAGAAAAGTTTTTTTTTTTTTCTTCTAGATCAGAGCTTTGCACAAGCTGTCTACATTTTTGGTTCAAAAATAAGAATAGATATAAGAATTGCATACACAGGAACCACCTCCACTTTGAGCTCCATATAGTCATTTATACCCATACTAAGCAAATGTAGAGCAGCACCTGAAAGAGGCATAACTCTGCACCTGCTCCCTGGAAGTGTGACTACAACATGAGCTGCAAATGAGATTCAGCTCTGATGTGCTGTACTGTACACAAAGCAGTGTGATCCATCAAAGGGCTGGTGGGAGGAATGTTGCAGTGCAAAGAGCTGAGAAAGGTGGAAGGAAAAGAAACTGAAGCACTCAATGGTTATAGGGAAGCACTTTAATGTATTTCTGTTTCAATGGCAGAGTGGAAATGTGATGACTTTAAAGAGACAAAGGTGTGCATTACTCAGACAGTGGTGGAAGTTGCAATGGGACAAGGCAAAAGCTTGTTTCATACAGGTGCAAACTAGCAAATTCTGCCCTAAAAACAGAGCTTTTACCCCTACCTGTTAATTAATGGGGCAGCTTTCATTTGCAATGTCAATGGGAAACTGAAATCCTAACCATCTTTTGTTTCCCTCATAGGCGGATTTATCACTGAACAAGCAATAGCTAAATGTACTGTAAGAAAAGCTGTGATGAATACTGCATTTTCAGAGTAAGCTAGAGATTTTTGCTCTGCTTCTTTGTTGACAAGTTCTTGTTATGCAAGCACAGAAGCAGGTACTGGGCTCTGCTCCTGGTCACTGATAATAAGATTTATAGGAATTTGTCAAAACTGCACCAGGGGAGGGTCAGACTGGAATTATGAAAATTTCTTTCCCATGAGGGTGGTCAAACGCTGGAACAGGCTTCCTAGCGAGGTGGCTCCTGCCCGCTGCCTGTCAGTGTTCAGGAGGCATTTGGATAATGCCCTCAGTAACATGCTGTCACTGCTGGATAGCCCTGAGGTGGTCAGGCAGCTGGACATGATGAACTTTGAAAGTCACTTCCAGCTGAACTATTCTGTATTTAGGAAATAGTGGAGAAAGAGATGAGAGGGGACTGGCCATATTTTAGATACCTTTTTTTTTTTTTTTTTTTTTTCCCCTGAGTACTAACAGAGCTGGAAAGGATCAACATTTTGATTAAAATTGTGCTAAGGTAAGAAGGAAAACATATTTCCCTTGCATGTTTTTTTTTCTTCTTTGTTTGACTACAGAACAGAATTAATTGCCACTTCCTTCGTTATCTGGGAATTGGGAAGCTTCTGATCTGAGACAGCACAGCAAGGAATGCATGGAAGCAGAATTGGGTACAGGTCTTTGGGATCTGGATAGAGAGATTAGCTACTTTTGGATCAGAGGTGCTGGCAAATCATCGAATTAATCTGTTGAGGAAGACAACAAAAGGACTGCATACTAGATATTGGAACTATGTACTGCCTGTGCCACATGTCACTGTCCAAGGTTATGAATCTACTGTACACAAAATAAGGTCAGAAAAGAAACATCTGATGCATCCAATGTATTTCTGGACATGTGTGACTTCTCAATTTCACACCTGCACAGCAGGGCTTGATTCCTTTTCTACAGTTTCTTCCAAATCAGTAGGGTCTAAAGTAATCAATTCTTAATTCCATACATTCTTCCCAGGAAAATTATTGCTTTTTTTTTTTTTTTTTGGCAGATCAAAGTAATTAATTTTGTTTTTAATCCTTAAGTGCTTAACAGTGGGATGTAATGACCTACTTTCAATGGGTCTGTAAGCAACACCTTCTATCACACAATTAGCTAGCTTAAAACCATTCCCAAAGACCTATCAGATTCACAGAGAGAGAAAACAGCTTAAAAAATCAGGCCTTAAAGTAACAAAAATGGTCATTCAACTCCAGTGTCATGCAACTAATCACAGCTTCCATATTTCAAGAATTTGGGGTCTGAGAAAGATAGATCTCTGGTAAATTTCTACAGGCAGCACAAGGGAAGTATGCTGGAGATACTTCGGTTCTGCCCACAACATCCTCACATGCAGATTACGCATTACTTCCACACAGCTGGGTAAGATGGCTCTCTGCACAACTATGCCCTTTCCCTTATAGCCAAATGTAATGCACTTGATTACCTACCTCCACATTAAATTCACAACAGGTACCAAGCCACACACAAGGTATGGTTACTGAACTAGCTTACTGATCTTAAGGCTCCATTGTCTACTATAGATGTTAGTTTGGCCCTTGGTTGTCATCCTGTGTGTTGTAGGAGACTTCAGAAAACAAACTGAGCTGTCTGGGAAGGAGCAAGTTTCAGGGAGGAGAGATCTTTGAATGAAGAATTTCTCACGGGCTGGGAGAAGACAGGCAGAGAGCCAACCTAGGCATGAGGATCTGATGCTTTCTCTCAGCCTCCAATGGTGTTTTTATTAGTGCAGACTAAAATGCAAACACAATACACTTGCTCGCAGCCCTTTGGGCTACACCCCCTGCCTTGTCTCTGCCTCCAGCAATACAGGCGGCTAAGGCTGCAAGGGCAGAGGTCCCGTACAGACAAGGAGAAGCCAGAGTCCTCGTGCAAGAGTTAGCCAAGGCCATGCATCTAACTGGAACATGTATGGGTGCTTCTTACAGCATTATTTGAGAGTCTGATTTGGAAGCTGTGACATTTTAGTTTGTGCTCCTCAGCAAAATCCTCAAGGAGCTGGTCACTAAGGAAACTGTTGACTACCAGGAACCTTACTTTGTAGCAGAGGGCGTGAGTCACCTTGTTGTAATCTCAGCATATCCTAATGGGACTGATGAGGGTTTAGGTAACGCACTCACTGACAACAAAAGCTATCAAAAAATTCTCTTGTCCTCACTGATCCAGAAGGCAATGCTCCCAAAACCAGAGACATTGGTTAGACACACGAGTACACATGACAGTGTGTGAAATTGTGGAAATGATGTGATATAGCAAGGATTTTACATAATCAGGCTTGATGCAGTTCTAACTATTGTGACTTACAGAATCAATAGTTCATGGAAATGCTCCAAGCATCTCTGACTGGAAGCCTGATACACAGAGAACTAAATGAACATTAATGGTGCTAAGTCCCAAATTTCACATTAGGAGTGACACACATGCTTTTACCAGGGACTGAATGTGGAAAAATCACTCATACTTTCCTATTTCATCTGATTTTTGCATTTTTCTTCCTAGGAAAGATCACAGGTGTTTCAAACATGAAGGACTAGATACTTGGCCAAATCCGATAGTCTTACTTTCTTCCTGTCTCTTATTCACAATTCATTTTTCTCCATGACAGAATCACGTTTGTGCTCCAGGTGCTACCCCTATTTACAAAGGTTCAGTCCTTTTCAGGCCAGGAGTAAAAGAAGCTCCAAGAATTGAAGAGTGGGCCCAATAGTCAGGAGAAGACTTGACTCTGTTCTAGCCTACAGATATCACACATTTTCAAGTTAGTTCACAAATGAATAAAATAGTAACAGCACATGAAATACTATGTATGTCATATAAAATCATAAAGACAAAACTAAACAAATCTTTCTTATAAGATCCCTTAAAAGTGATTGCAAGTATTTCAGTTTATTAAGAAAGATTCCAACCTGCAACTGACAAATATCCTGGGAAACAGAAAAGATTTAATTAAGCCTTTCCCTTTATAAAAATAAAAACAAAATGTGTTTCATTTGGGTTAATGTGGGATTTCTGCCAGAATGAGGGATAATTTTTGCCAGCTGCACTGGTTACTACAGGGTATCCACCCACCCTCACAGGTATTGCAGCCGCAAGAAACCCAGGCGGCTCATACAGTGTTTATCATTCCTGCCTTGACAGAGTGACTACCTTTCCCTGAGCTGGTGCTGGTGCTTTCAGGCAGATCGATTGTTTTCAGTCAAGGTGATGGTGTTCACTCTGCAACACCTCCTTGACCTGCAGGATATTTTGCTTCCCAGGAATGCGCTGCAGTGACTGCACAGGTAAGACACGTCCCTTTGGCTTATCATTTATCTGGCAAGCTTAGGTATTCACAAGCATGTCGATACCTCTTTGGATATTAGCCAAAGTATAAATGTTAGTTTATGCTAATAAGTAATACAATGAAAAACAAAGAAAAGGTCAGAAATTGTAGTTTTCTATTGTGTGATTTCCCAGGACAAAATAAATCCAATTCGTGGCACATGCTTATAGTTCTCCACGAGATATATTTATAGCTGTGAATATGTACTTTGGCTAACCCTATTGTAAGCACAGAGAAGGGAGGAGGTTTTTTTTTTTTTTTTTTTTCCCATTTTTAAAGAAAAAGCAAGAGGTTAATTGGTTCTGCTAGCTGAAGGGCTGTATGCCAGGCAGTGGGAGCATGCATTGAATAGAAAAGCTACAGAGACAAATGAGCCAGCCTACATGACGAAAACATCCACCTAGTGCCCTGGGATAAAGAGAAAAAAAATCACCAAGGCACCAATAACATAAAATATAATTAAATAAAATATATGTAAGAAATCCCTGACTACTTCAGGCACACTGAGTTTAACCAGAATCTCATGTAAACAATGAATAACTCTTTGCTTAGAAGGGTAAAGATATTTTCTTTCTTGCTGTAATTATTAGAAGAGGTGGTCATGGCAAGACTGAGTCATTGCTCGGCCATCACCATCATATTTACCCTTTCCAGCCCAGAGACTCTAGATCTTCAACTAGCTAAAGACATTTCATCTTTAAAGGTTTCTGTCATGATCACAGAACAAATCTCACTTATTTCCTCCATTTAAATCAGGGACAAATGACTTGTGTGAGCAAAAGAGCAGTGCAGTAACAGCAAGCAGGAACAGATCTTGTAGGCCTTGAAGGAAAATCACTGAAGAAAGGGGCAGAGGTTCCACGGCGGTGTTTCACAAACACATGAACACAAACTCACCACAGAAGATCTACAGAAGGGAAGTGCTTGATAAGCATAATTTTCCAGTCTATCCTCTTCCTGCTTCGTTCCAGACCTGGGACAGGAAGATTAAGAGATGGATGTCTGGAAGACATTTTTGTCTGATGCTACAGAGCCCTGAGTCTTTCAGGGTTTTAAGTCCCACTCTCAAGCACAACCTTGCATTTAACAGCTCAGGATCACACCTTAACTGCGATTTTCATAGGAATGTCCACTTGGATGAATACGATTTTGTAGCATGGATTAGACGTCTGCTAATCTAATTTTATTTTATTAGATGTTACAATTCCTCAGCTCAGTATTCTTACCAGTAATTGGTACAATTGCAAAATTTTTGCGCTCTGCTCGATAAAGTGTGCAACAGTTTAAAAACTGATATCACTGATGCTGATACACAATTTGGAAATTCTGCTGTGCCAGTTCCATGGTGACCTGCGCTGTTGGAGGTCAGAGTCATCTTTCCATGTGGCTCTTTTCAAACAGACTTGGGGAAATAAGACTACCTCTCCTTTGGTAGATCAGCAGTAAAATTTTGCTTAGTAACAAAAATTAAGTTGAGAAATGATTTCTATTGGGATTGAGCAAACATGCGACTCGAGAGAAACACAGAGAAGTAGACCAGCAAGTCTAGAAAGGGAAAATTTCCAATTAGGGTCCTTTTAATTTCATTTCTTAGTAATAAAACTCCAAACCACACTGCACTGAAATTTCTAGAGTGAAATTTCTATTACTATTAACAAGTGCTGAATGCGTCCTTTTTTTTCGTGTGCTTGGCACGTATAAGACTATATATATTTACATATATTTCAGGTTCATACATTAAAAGACATTTTAAAAGTTGTCTGCCTGATCAAGCTCCGCACATTGCTATGTGGATACCTAGCTTTTGAAAGAATGGGTTGAAACTGTTTACTCAAACAAAATATTGTGCATTAATATGCACAATATTCATACACGTAATATTTATAATATCTATGGTTTGAAAAATAATAGTAATCTGCAAAAATATGGTTTTGGATTTAAAAATTAACGGTGGGATGATTTTGTTACCAGTATATCACCTTTATTTTACTTGAAGGGGTAGCTGTTGAACAAAATTCTGTTACTCTATCCAGTGATGGGTCATTTTAACATATGCTGAATGACCTAGCCTCCAAAATTTCTATTTTTTTCCCTCTTACCTAATAATGATCATTCTGCTGTGCTTACAATCATGTTAGCATAAACATTAATGTTCCTCACTTATTACAAAGTACTGATAGGTTAAGTATGTTTGAATGACCAGTCGTTGAAATGAATAGCTGGACTATGAGCAAATTCATCAGCTGAAACCTCACTTTAAGGTCAGAAGCTGAGCTTACTCTTGTTTTAAAAAGCTAACTTTTATTTGCTTTACGATCAGCTCACAGAGCTCCCTCCTAGGAACAGCTGGGAGTGACTGGTACGTGCCTTCTGCTTCTCTTTCGAGAAATGTTCTCATGCAAGGTCATTGCTAATCCTCAAACTCTTGGCTTCTGGGGAATTCTATCTGGATAATAAAATCATTTAGAAACATCTTGGGTGATTTTGACCCACTGTAAAAAACCTGGCAGCCCCAACCCCAATAAGGACACTCAGGCAGTGCAACACCTTGCAGACATGTGACCTTAGTCTTGGAAGAGAACATTTGTCTTAGAGTCCACGTGCCTCTACCAAGCAGCCTCCTTACCTGCACAGTCTCTCCAAGCCTATGTTTTCCCCCACGCACGCCTGATATACGGCTGGACATTCCTCATTCTCCTTCCTATGTAAACCAATACAACCAGAATGATGAGAACGATTCCTGGCCTAGTTTGCTTTAGTTCCAAGCCACCTACTTTTCAATGGTCTTAAGTGACATACAGGGTGTGATTTTTGGTTTGCTTGCTTTACTTTTTGCAAAATGAAACCGGAAGTGTGTTGTTGATTTGAGGTTTTTCCAGAGGGAACACAAAGAATGGAGGATCAAAAGAAACAGATCATTGTCAGTGAATGAAGACAGTGGACTAACACTATTTTTATTTCACCACTTAAAAAAAAATCTGAAGTAAACTGTGAGATTTCAAAATGAATCCTGTTTTGAATGAAGAATAAAATCATTCTGTTTTTAAAAAGGATTCTAAAAGTTCAAAGTAAAAATTCACATTTTTCTTTCATCTTTGTTAACTGAACAACTCTGTAGATTTGGTACAACCCCCTCCTCCCCTCATTTACGTTTTTCTCCAAAACAAGTACTTCAGCGACAAATTTTCATGGCTATGAAGAAAAGAAATGTAAACCACNATGTAAATATAAATATGAAAACCAAGAAAGATAACAACAGCAACAACAAAACAAACAAACAAAAAAACAGTTGTAATCTTTTGGGAGTACTATTGTATGCATGGTTGAAAAAGTATGTATTTTTATTAGTTTAACTACTGAGATGACCAAAACACTGTAACTTCTCATTCACTTTTATGGGAACATTAAAGTTAATGATAAAACTTCATAGAAACCTAGTCTTGTTGATGTCTCTATTTTTAAACCAATTGAAATGTAGCCCATAAAATGTGATTGCATACCCTGCTTTTCAAACAACACTTTACATTTTATTTTTATTTATATGAGTTAGATGTGCAAAGAAAGAGGAAATAAGGAAAAAGACAGGTCTTTCTATTTATTTTTTTTTTTTCCCCATTATGGTAATGTTTGAAAATTGCATTGAGAACTTCTATTGCTATAAATAATGAAATCATTTGAGTGGATTATTTTTTTTTTAGTTTTTCACAGTTCTGTCTTTTAATTAAAAGTTTTTTAACTTTTACTACTAGAAAATGTTTATTGCCATTTTAATTTCAACTTATATAAATTATTTGAACTTCTAAAAGCTCTACTTAATAAAATCATTTAACTAAATCCTATTTAGTACATTTAAAATTAAAATGAACTGAAATGTCATTAATACGAATGACAGACTCTGACACTAGATTTACAAGTTTCTCAGAATGGAAACAAAACGGTTTGTTTGTGTACACATATGCTCATGCCTACTCCTTAGAAAACAGAATGGGTTTTACTGATGTTATTGGATGCATTCACCCCGCAGTACAAAAATCCTTACAAAAATGCTTCATGTGGCTGAGGAAATGAGCAGTACCCATATTCAGAAATACCTGCTATAAAGACCAGACTTTGCATTTTTTACTATTTCTGGACAAGACAAAGAAAAATCTGCACCATTCTTTATGCTAAAATTGGGCTAATCAAAGGCATCAATCAGCTTCAAACTGTGGAAGAAATGTTGTGAAAAAATATTATAGTACATTGAGTTCTCAATTGGTTTTAGTATTCAACCATGCACCGTTGGCACTAGGGACTAGAATATCTCTCGGTATATGTTAAAGGATGTTCCACTCCAAGCAACACTTTCAAGCAGTGAGCACATTAAAATGGAAGTAAGAGCTCTGCTTAGGACAGGTTGAACTGTATCATTGCTTTCCAGTGAATTCCTACAATTTGCACTATGTAAAAGTGAGGCAGACTGACAGAAGGCAAGGAAATAGGTTCTGATGTGGTTTTGCTTCCACATCAGAAAATACTGAAAAAAGCAGTCAAGACAAATAGTTACCTTTTTCCAAGCTGCCCAGACTTACTCCTTTATTGCTGGCTCTACCAGCCTGAGAATGGGAGTGAGGCATCATTCTGCAAACAGAGGTCGTACTGGAAAGAACAATGCCATGCATGACTAATGTAGTCCTCTGATTCATGAGGAAATTTTGATTTAAATTTCAAATCAATTGTGATCCCTGCCCAAAACAGGTTTTGAGCAAAGAAGAAGGTGAACTCTGCATTTTGATGGAGATAGTTTGTGAAGCATAACGTATGATGGGTCTAATCTTTCATATGTAATTTCTTACCATCAAAGTAAGTGTTACTCCTTGCTAAAGGAGCACAGTAATTCACAAAAGCAATATACGTTTTCCTGTTGGTTATGCTCTGCATGTATCTAAATAAGAGAAGTTCCTTGGTATCTAATTATTATTATTGCTTTACACAGTTTTCTGGCTTATATCTAACTGAGGTAGATTACAGTCCTATAAACAGAATAGTTTCCATAATAGCTTAAAAGAAGAGAGAAGCAAGCAACGCTGTCACTAATAAAACCTTCTCATCAACATTACGTTTCTTAAAATATCCCTCCCTTTAGCTATGGGAGGTTTGACTTTTGTTTCTTGTGCAGTATACAAAGCTGGCAGGCTCAGTTATGTTTCATGGGAAAAAAAAACTTCTTTGCTTTCTTTTGCGTCCATAGTCTTTGCAAAGAACAGCTTCTTATTACTCAGCACAACTAAAAAGGATGGGCTGTAGCAGGGAGACAAATATAAATGGTTGCACCAAGACAGATACATACCCATGTGGCCATCACCTCTTCTGTTTACATGCACAAGGACATACTGAATGAGCAAGACCAAAGCTTTGATGGTGGCTAAAAACATTTTCTCTGCTCAGGCAATAAAAGAAACAAAAAACACAGTCCCTCATTAAAACCAAAGTCCAAATTCCCAGCAGTGCAGCAGGCACACAAAGTGAGTGCCTTCATCAAACGTTGGGAATGGAAATATTTTGAGGCAAGCTGATGGCAATTAGCAGCAATAATGTGTCTTAACTGCTATGTTATTTTTTTGGTCCTGCAGATCCGGCACGGAGAGTGCCTGAGCTGGATTATGCTCTCATTCATAACAAATCTGTTAACCCAGGTGCAGCTGCCAGTCCAGATGTGCCTCCATGGCACCTGTGCAGTTCCACTGTCTACATCCCCTCAGGGGCATACAGTAAAAATAAAAGTGTGTTGGGAATCAAGGTGTTTAATGGCAATGAAGTTGCAAAAATGTAAATGAGGTAAGATTTTGCCCTGCTAGAATTTTTGTTACACATGAAGTTATCTGTGCCAGGCAGAATAAAGATGGATTTTCAGACACTAGCACTGGTAATAGCTGAAAACACTGGCCATTAGAAAACCTGCAGAACACTTTGCCTCCAAGAACTTTGTGAGCAGATGCTCCAAACTCTCACAATGTTGCTTCCACAGCTATAAGCTTCAAAGCACAATTGTGATTTAAACCTGCAAGCACACACTACTGATTGCATATGAGCTGCCTTCTGCTGCCTGCCCACATGGCAGAGCCATTCCTTTGGCTGTGGGGTCACTCTCCAGGTATGAATATCACATTGAATTATGGTACAGGATTATTAATACAGGTGACAGAAAGTGCTAAGCTACTGAGGAATATGCTACATACTGAGGAAAAGTGTGAAGAAAAATGCTACCAAAAATAGCACATAGAAATCCTCACTCAGACAGCAAGAACCTCCTTAAGCCCTCTCATCTTTTCTGAAGACTAAAAGGTCCTCTGACCTTGTCTTCAAAGGTAAACTCCAGAGCATCTCAAGGCAAACCATAGAGCTTCTCTCTCCATCACTTTATCCTGGTTGGAACCTGTTAGAAGCCAGGTAAGGAGAAAGCAACTAACATGAAAGCTGTCACTCACCTGGCTCAACACCTCTCTGCAATATAGTCATGAGTGCAGAATAAGGTTGGGAAAAGTATTAAGCTAAATTCTGTGACATAGCTACAGAATCAGAGAGAGTAAGGAGAGGAGATAAGCTGAAAATAAAAGTGGAAAAGGTAAAGCAAAGAACCTTTATTTGTCAGCAGCTCCACACATTTTCTTTCCTGAAGGAAAGGGAAAAAGAACATTTTTTTTCCTATTTGAAACTGCAAGATAACCTAATTATATGAGTGGATTTTAGTTCTGACAGCAAGGTTAATGATCCAGTACTTGGAGGTATGCCAGGACACATTATTGACCATAAGCAGTCATAAACTTGGCTTTACAGTTAAGTTTAAAAATCCTGTGGTCCAGCATCTCCTGTCACCCCAGTGAAACATTGCCTATGTGCTGAGCTGGGAAAAGTAAAACCTCTGCATTCATTAACATCCTCTCCTGTGTGAGCCAAGCTGTATCTGGAGATCACCCACTTGAAACCCAATCCCAGCCCTACATCATGACAATATTGTGTTTGTATTATCATTTTATTCTTGGTTTTGTTCTGTAAACTCTGGAATGCAGCAGAAATAATGGAGGGCCCTGCTGTCCTGCCTCAAAGCGTTAAACTCAAGAGTAACTAAGCTCGTAGGTGAAGGACATGGAGAGAACAGGGCTAAGGCAAGTTACTGCATTGCAAGATGGGCACTGCAGCATTAGATGGAAACTGTGGAAAGGGAAAAATTCTCTCAGTTTTTTTTTTTAATTTTGTAAGAATTAAGGTCAACCATTTGGACAGAAGTCCAGAGGAGACATGCTGCCATCCCAGCCCTAGGTCATTCAGCTGCCCACAAGAAGAAAGCTGAAAGCTGAAAAATGCCAAAGGAACAAGTGGCAGGTCTAAAGCAAGTCAGGAGATAATAAACAGTAAGCTGACAGAGCAGAAACTTCCAAGGGAAATAAATCAGTCAAACATGGGAATTAAACCAGCAGAACTCAAAGAATGCAGTTAGTTTAACACAGCTTTTAAAGAGTCCAGCTTGACAGAACCTCAGGAGAAAAAGATTATTTCAGCCAGAAGTGCTGACGACCTCCGGTGCTGCATGGGGGTGCCAGAGGGAGCCCTGGCAGGTGGCAGCTGGGAGCTCTGCTCAGGACCCGCAAGGACAAACAAAAGGAGCGGACTCAGACAAAACACTTGTGTAGCACTCACTGAAAATGCAAAACCAGACAATCACAATACAGGGAGAGGGATCAGAAGCCGAAGATAAACAGGAAGTGATTTCATTAAATAAGCTATCCAGCTATAAGCAGGATATTGCTTGGCCAAACAGTGCACAGACAAAACTTCTCTAGAGACAACTATATTCCACAGTTATCTCTGTTTATATTCGCTGTAAATATACTTTCCTAATGTATGTCACAATAATAGCTCCTAATTTTTCCCTCTCACTGGATTTACACTTTCATAAGTGCACAGGCTTCATCAGCAGGCCTCCCGAATTGCAGCGGGGTACGTGAACACATCTTGCACCAGCAGGCAGAAGGCACGCACAGCTCCTGAAGGCAGCACAGGCAGGATACTCTTTCGCTCCAATTTGCAAATTCCCGGAGCTCCTATGTGTCATTTTTCATTCCTGAATCCCTCCAAATTTACTTTCATTCCTTCTCTTAATTTCATTGGAGCCCGTGGTTGCTTGTAGCAGAACAAGCAACATATATTTTCTAAGCAATGGGAAACACAACCACCACATCCCCAGCGCAGGCCCTGAACGCTCTGCTCGGCTCCCTGCAAAGCTTTTAATTGAACTGAAGCCAGAACAGTTGCTTTCCAGGTTGTTGGTCCAACACCCATTGATGCTGGCTAGCAGTAGCCCAGGGCTCTGGCTTTCTCATCACCTGTTCCTCATCTCTTTCATTGTTTGTTTTCTGGGTTTACATTTTAAGCTCCCACACAAGTACCCCTGGGGACGCAGGTCCTTCATCCCACAGGCTGAGAGCACCAGGAGCTGCCCATGCTGCCATGCACTGTGCAAGCAAGGACAAGATTCAGCCAAGGGGCCCTGGGAGGGAGCAGTACCTGAGCTGCTCCCTGCTCGCTCTCATTACCTTCTCTGTCTGCCCCAAGCTGCATTCCCTGCTCCGTTCTCTGCCTAGTGGCTAAGCATTACGGTTGCCTGTCAATATCAAAGCATGAGGTTAATGGCTGCATTCACAACAGGAGTCTTTTTCTCAGTTCCCAGCAAAACTGATGTGTCCTGAAGAGCCAGTCATGTATTCGTTCATGAAATTTGACTGAACAAGCAGTGCAACACAAGGCTCTCCGTGTAAACTTCAAGGCAGTGAAATTGCAGAAAATGCTCTGATTTATTTTAGTGGCCCTAAGAAGGTAAATTTATAATTATTTCTGTGATTATATCAGGTATATTTTTACAGCTTACAAGCAAAAGTTGTGTTTGCTGGGCAAAGACCAGTAATGTTTTCTGTTTTTCTCTCAATGCATCTTGCCTTACTACAATTATAGCTGCTCTTCTCTGCCTTTGAAATGAACTGAATATTTAAATGAAATAATTTTAGTCTTGTTTCAACTAAGCTCCAGCTAATTTATCTTCCTCCATTCCCTATCTCTCCTTGGCACTGAGAAAACTGATATACAACACTATCTGCTCTTCACAGATATAGGAAGCTATGGAAGAACAGGAAGAAGAAGGAAGAGCTACAAAAAAGAGATTTCACTTCTTCTGAGAGGGTGATTGTATGCTCACATTCAAAGACTGGAGGAAATCTTGTAGATATCTGGCAACACAATGTAGAAAGTACTCAAGCTGTATTTAAATAAAGTACCAGGAAATGATTAATAAAAATACTTATGTTAACACAATGAATTTATGTTTGATTTTAAATTAAATGTCCTTTTGAGAAGAAGGAAGAAATAGAACTCATGCTTAAGGTCTGAGGAGTCTGAGCCTTTACTGGATGAGCTAACCCCACCTAAGGAGGAGACATAGAGCACAAGGCAGAGTGACATGTTGACGTAACCTTAGGGTATCCAGGACCCACAGAGCCTACTGCCCGTTCACAGCAGGCACAGGCATTTCTGCAGATGACAACCACTCCACTTTTACTGAATTTAGTGTGCTTGCATGGCCATACCACCCTGGGAGTGAATTGGGCTGGCCAGAGCCAAGCTGGGTGCCCACCTGCTCACTGTCATTCTGTGCAAACAGCCTCGGCTCACTGAAGTGCTGCTGGTGCAGCGTGAATGTGAGTGAGAGCCTTTCCTCTTGTCTGCAGATCCCAGCAGCAGCAGGTAAGTATCTAGCCGAGGTGGCTCCAGGTGCTGCTGAAGGGTGTGGAGAAGGAAACTGCAGATGCAAGGCTGCTTTCTTGCCACCAGGGCAAGGGGAAGGTGAAGGCTCCTGCGTTTTATTGTAAAATATATCTCAAATTTGCCAAGCCAGCACAGGCACTGAGGCTTTTATTCTTAATCAGAAGACTTGTTGGAGTGTTATGGCATTTTATTTCAGATAGGTGCGATAATTAGTTGACCCAAAGAGAAACGTTTCTTTCCTTTTTCTCTGGTACTTCTCACTTTTTTAAAAGAAGTGATTTTTAAAGTCTCTTCCTCACCAGGTAGAATTTCCCTTCTCTTCTAAATATTCACAAAATAATTATTACAAATAACAACAGTGGCCAGAACAAAGGAGAAAGGCTTTTTTTTTTTTTCTTTTTCTTTATGTCTTGAGAATAGGACATGAAAGAAGACATTTTCTAGCAGATATCTGAGAAACAAAGTGTAGGATTACTTGTACAAACTTATCTTTTGCGGAACCTATGTTATGTTCATCAAAATAATCTTTGTATAGCTTCTTTTTTAGATGATTATGCATATAAAGTAGGAATAAATTAGAAATAAGTCAGCAACAGCCTAACCCACAGAAGCTCACAAAGATCTTATTAAAAAGTCACTGCATATGGCATTTCAAAAATTAAAAATCCATTGTTGATGCTATCTTTTTGAAGATTCTACTTGAATTCAGTCCTAAATATGAGCTAATTATTAATTTGAAAAATTATACAACTGAATGAGAATAGAAGTGAACCTGAGATCTCATTTCCCACTAGCACTACCACGTCTGGCTAGTGGGATGGAGCTGCCGAATGTAAAGCATGAAGGTGGAAACCGGAAATTTTTGGAAGCTGGTGGTGATGGTGGTGCTTACTTTGTAGACGTTCAGTACACAAAAGAACTAATGCCTATTTTTCTGTGAGGGCTGAAAACCCTGAAAAGCTGGGACTTCCAAGCAGGGGTTCAGGCCTTAAGCACCTGAGCCCTTATGTCTCTCAGACTGAGCATGCAGAAACAGAGTCCTCCGAAAGCCACACACAGTCCTGAAAATGCTGACTTCAACTTTTTAACCTCTGCTAATTTGATGCAGCAATTTTGCCTTTCCCTCCTCACTGTACCTGCAGGATGAACTCTGCTAGATGACTGCGGCATCTCTAGAGGAACAACTTTTTCTGTCTACAGAAACAAATGTTGTCAAGCTGGCAGACTGAACGGGGAGAGCTCACTTCACGCCCAGAGCCACCTGCCTCGGGCACCGTGTCCCTGACATTCAGCCGTCGCTGCATGTGGCCTTGCCCTCCCAGACTGCTGTTATCAGGTGCCCTGTATTCTCACATTCTGAATATCTGCCAACAGATGTAGCAAAATTAAACCACATCTGTTTGATAATGACTTAAGTTTCCTGTACTGTTTAGGCCCCTTTGGCCTATAGGCTCCAAAGGCAGACTTCAGCTGCTGGTTTGCCTGCGGCTTCAATCAGAGCTGCCTGTAGAGCTGTGTGCGTGTGCACGAGCCTTCCCCTGAAGTCATTTTCCTTGCTCCCTGTTTACAACAACCAGCCACTTCAGCACAAACTGTTTTTGACAGGGGAATAACATGAGTACTGTGCGGGAATACTTAGCACGAAAGATGTTCACTTTGCTGGAATTTGCATAGGAAAACTCTGCCCAGAGCCCCGAGCGGGGAGCCACGTCTGATCTGCAGGAAGCACAAATGGACAAACAAATTATTTCCATTCCCCAAGACACTGTGCAGCATTTGCACAATTTCAAAGCTGGCTGGGAGGAGGAGTTTTTCACAGCCTTGGGGCAAGGTACACAGAGGTGCTCTGAAATGCCAAAAGGATTTCTCAGTGGGCAAAACAAAGGTTATGTTTTGGTACAAGAGAAAGAGCTCAGATAATCACAGGAGATCTTAAGATTTCCTCCTGCTGCTCCCCACTTGGTGCTACCAAAACATATGTTTAGTTAGCTCTCAGGAAGCAGGAATATAGCATAATGCTATATTTGGCTAGCAATGGATTTTTATTGGTCTTCTCCTATTTAGCAATCACTGTCCTAGAGATGTCTCAATTCTCACACAGGAAAGAATGTTTTTACTGATAAAATTCCCCTAGGATTAACACCAAGCAGTGTTCAATTCAGCCAAAAATATGCAGGCATATTACCAAATTATTAGCTGCTTGGACAAAAAAGAATCTACATATAATCACGATTCTTCTTTTTTTCCTTTNTTTTTTTTTTTTTTTTTTTTTTTACTCTAAGAAGCAAATCCCATTCCCCTTTAGGCTTCTCTGCAGGGTGTAAGCAGCTCTCTTCTCTGTCTCTGTCCCACAGCATGCTCATCGTTGTGTGGAAGCTGTCACTCATCTGGCCATTGGAGACAACAGCCATCTAACCAGCCTTGCTGGGCTGCGAACAGAGAGTGTTTTCTATTTGTGTTACTGGTACTAAGTAAATGTTGGTATTTTCCTGATAACAGCAGTTCTTAGTAATGAAGGAAGCCATGTGGCAGGCATGAACCTTGAGCGCCCTTAATCCATTATTGGACAAACTGAAGAGACAGTTTAGGTTTCAGTGCCTTTCTCTGCCAGAGCAGATTTCTGCAATATTTGAAAGATGTGATATCTATTCCGAAACATAATGCAATTGCTTGATTTTCTATCTCTCTGTGCCCTAGCTTGAAATTCAAAAAGTAAAGATTTCCTGAAGTTATTTAGTAGTAAATGTTTCTGAGAAAGCTGGAAATCAAATATAATAGATATTTTCTGGTGCTGAGATGTTTCTATGGATGTGGAAATGGATTAGATGATCTCTTTAGCCTCCTGCCAGACCATCTCCTCTGACTACACACAATCAAAAAAAAAACCTGAATCATTCACCAGTATTTCTCCGAAGTGTACCATGGTTCTCTTCTTCCCCACAAGCACTGTTTCCAGTGACAGAGAAAAGTGACTTGGGTGGTTCTGAAGTGTGAGCTGAAAGACCGAACTTGGTTTCATTTCACCAAGCTGTTTTACCAGCTCTCTGTGGTTTCAGTTTTGTAAATTGTGGGTCATTCAATGGTCAGTTAATAGATTTTCTTTCATTTGTTGGGCTGATTTGGCATTTAGTTGTCAGAAATGTAGGTGTGGGCTATCGGAGTCTTAGGTCTAGCCACACCACTGAGCTCCCCTGTGGCTATTAACAAATCCCTAATGCTTCCTCTCTCTGTCATCACCACCACGAAGAAGCCACTGTCCCTTCTTCACTCTTACTTCCTCTGCTCTTCACCACTGGGCAACTGGGAATTGCTAGTCCTTGGCCACTAACCACAGGTTTCAGGTCTAGGGAGAAATGGCATTAGTAGACATACCAAGGATCCTCAAACTATTCCATCTTTCATATTATAATCCACATTATAATGCAGTATACCTCAATTCGTCCTTCCTGCCAAAGCAGAACACCAGTGCCATGGTCCCCACACCCTTCCCTTTGCCCCACATATTCATTCAGCACTGGGGTCCCAACTGAAAGCCCACATCACCTTCCTCCACTTGCACAAACCAGGAACCCAGGCCACAGATTGTTGTAATAAATAAGTAATAAAATATGAATACTAACTGTAGTCGCCTTTACTTCAACCATGACTTTAATTATGCAACAATTTCAATGAAATTCATAATGCTATTTTGGACCTGGTGTAATAAAGACAAGAACCTCCCCTTTCTACAGTACTAAATAAATTGTTATCAGATTATATCTGCATGATGACATGTGTGAAAAGAGGCAATGGTCCCAGCTCACCTTGCATTTGGCACTTGCAGATGGTTATTGTCTACCTACCACTGCTTGCATTGCTTCTCCTCCTATCGTTATTCCATTTTTCCAGTGTTAGACTAGAAAGCTTATATAATTGTACAAAACACTGGAAAGCCACATGAAGATCTTCAGCAAGTGCTTTGCTGCCCATGCTTCTTTCCACATTTCTACGTTAAGTGTGGCACCACTGCTTCAGATACTGTGGCAGAAAGCACTGTTCCCTGCTTTTATTTCAGGCAGTGCATGCTCTGCCCTGAACATTTTTAGTACCAAGTATATTTACTTATCCTTTCACCAACAGGACTTTGCAAAGACATACAAGTATTTTCAGGAAAATATATTTATATAAAATCTTCTAAAAATCTTCTAGTATTTCCTTAAATGTTACAAAACTGCAGATTCAAAACTTTTTCTCCTGGTTCTGGTTTATCTTTCTCTAATCCCATTTTATTGCTGGAAGGGAAAAAAGGGGTTAGAAGAAAGAAAAATCTTAAAATAAGTAGTGAAAACTATATTAAAAAAGTTCTGAAATGTCTTAGCTCTGCTCCTGGAAAGTTTTGTGAGTACTATCAAGCAAAACAGAATTTTGTCTATTCTTTGAACAAAAAAAAAGGCTTTATTTATAGGCTCTTCTCAACAGGGGTGGGTCGCTTTTACTGCATACTTTATGTCTACTACTGGTCATGCTTTCTCTTCTGACTTCCAAGGCAAAGCTGACTTCCCAAAGAGTGGGAACTGGTTTGTAGGTCACCTGCTGTACTTCCCTTTTGACTTCTTTATACAGTTCTCCTCATATTTTTTTTTTTTTTTCTGTGCTTCCACCGCCTCCTGTCCTTTTTCCATTCTTATTTTCCAGAGGGCATTACAGTATTGTCCCTGCTTGCTTTTTATTAGCAGTTGAGAGAGCTTTATTTTTAGCAAGTATGGTTCTTCTCATCTGCTAGGAGGAAAGTGGTTGTGATTGTGGGAGTGCCCACAGACAGAGTTCCACAGACAGAGTGGAACATCATCACCCCTTCTAACGACAGCCTAACCTTTACACTCTTAGCCTTGGGATGGATGGCAGGAGGGAGCTTCCTCTGACACCCACACATTTCCAGAGATGGCTCAGAGGAACCTTCCTGCCAATGCCAAAATCAGATTTCAGTCAAGCCATATCATACGCTTAATTTCAAAAGAGTGATATCTTAAAATCATGACACAACTGCAGTTCATTATTTTTCTTTTCAGAGGCTTATCAGATATTTAAATAACAGATTCAATTTTTTTTTTCCCTGCAGTTATGCACTATAGAAATCTTTTCTTTCCTTTTCGTGATAAAAAAAATGGCTTCTGGTCGTATGTGATTAGAGGATCTGAACTAATAAGTAAAATACCACCCCACTCCCCACACCCACTCA
>VXAV01002672.1:376353-386398 GCA_013399715.1 Alectura lathami | reverse complement strand
AAAAAAAAAAAAAAAAAAAAAAAAAAAAGGAAAAAGTAACATTCAAGATCAATTCCTAATGCCATTGTGAAACAAATCAGAACCTGTGCCATGGGGAAGATGGGAAATACACTTTATCTTCATTCCTGTCTTTTTTTCTTTTTTGTCCATGCATCTCCTCTTGATTCACATCCTAATTTTTTCATATGGTAAGTATACAATCTAGCCATTCTTGATAACATGTGATTAGACAAGGGAATCAACCTATTTAATGTCTGGCCTGCTGGGAGTATTATGTATGGAACATACGCAGTCAGTTTTGTTTCTTCTTATTTTATGTTTTAAGAATTTCAGAGTTTGCTGATGACTCATGTTTTTAAAATGGGTGATCACTACAGAATATTTTAATATTAAATTCTTGTCCTTGGAAATGTAACAGTGACAACAACAACAAAAGACTGTTAGCAAAACATACGCAGTCAGATACAAAGACATGGCATACCACAAATTTCTTGCAAGTTATTAGTTTTTTGTACCTCCTAGTTATATCACTGGTATTTCATTAAATGTACTTGAAGGTAAATTCCAGTTAATGACTGGCAATACCCTTAGGCTCTTAGAGATTAAAACGATAACAGAAGTGTGTTGAATATCTGACCTTATGTCAATTAACACTGGCTAATAAACAAGTCTGACTGAAACAATGTTGTATCTGTGGTGGCAGGGAAACTACAGATTTCATTAAGGTTTTGAAGGATTCAGTAATGTCCAACCATTTCTAGCTGGGAAGTGCTCACTAATCTGATGAGATCAGCAGTAGAACAAGCTCTTATTAACAAATAAATGTCATAGCTGAACATGTACCAAGGGGATATGTGCAGGTCCGTGACTGTGGGTGGTCCCAGTCATAACATTTTGGTTTTTGTTTTTGCACATGGCCTATTGTGTAGGTTTTAAAAGTAATGGATATCACTTCTTAGAGAAAATGAATCACTGTTCTGCTTATTTTGCTGTTTGCTTTCTGGTATTTTGCAATGTGCTCATAGATTTTCATGTGCACAATATGATTGCCTTGCCAGTCTCACTTCTAATTCCTACAGCTGGTCACATAAATCCTCCTTCACAGCTTTGTCTTCTTGCCATTGCATCAATGTCTTGGTTAAAACAATCCCTAAGAAGCATTCTAGTCATATTTTCCACTAAAATTATTTTGTGAGAGTCAAACTAACTTGCCAGAAGCCTTACTGCTCTTGCAGTGCTTAGTCTTGAGTCTCTCCAGATTTATACCCATCACTTGTGTGCCCTTGCGGTCTCCTTCAAGTAAGGCACTGCAATATTTTGATAGCATTCTGATACCTGGCACTATGTTAAAATAACAGACAACTCGAAGGACAGAAGGAATAAACCTGAACAGACAGGGCAGGATGTACAGGTAAGAGATTAAATTCGGCCCATTTGCTGCACAATGGTGTTTTCTGTAGTACCTGAGCTGATCTATGTGTGTGTGTGCACGTACATTGTTCTTTAAGCCCAAGTTACATTTATGCTGTGTGTGTTGTTTCTCAGAAGTGAACGGTGAAAAATGTCCTATGGTTTCCTCCTAAAACATCAAAGTTCTCTGTACAGTAACCACAGAAAAGATCCACTTCCACTATACTGTGAATAAAGGTCAGAGCAATTTTCATCATTTTCCCTTTCTCTCAGCCTCCGAAATCAAAATCACTATGACAGCTTTCTGCAGCACTGAGCTTAAACCTTAAGTGGGATTATTTAAAAGGTGTTTTACTATTTTTCTGCTGTACAAAAGTAATAAAGAGGTTGCAGTTATCACCTAAGGTATATCACTTTGGAGGAACACTTGCAGCACACTTTCAGAAAGTGACCAGTTCTTCCAGAGGTGAAATGCAAAATATCCATCACCCATTTTTAACAGAAAAGCCTGCTGTTTAAACAAACTGTTCTTCTTTGAAAGTAAGTAGGCAACGACCAACATAGGGGACAAGTTCTGGTGTGCGACTGCAGCATTAATAGACTGGCTGTGAGATCAGCTGCTATTCAGCCCTACGTGTGATCTGTGCCCATCAGATCCCCTTTTCCTCCAACTCCTGTTAGGCTGCCAGCTCTTTATTTCTTCTCTCGTGGCTGACCCAGAGAAGTTTAGGTAACCAGTTCTCCCTTTAGCGAGGGGAATGTGAGCACAATAACAGCTCTTAACGTTTGCTTGAAAGGACAGCAAATTCCACTGAAGTTTCTATTGCCAGAAAAATGATTCAGCACATCTGGAAGGATTGTATTAAAAGGTCTGTTGTTAAAGAATGGATGCTGTACAGAGGAATGCTGTGATCTCTGCATGTGAAAAAACAGGTGAAAGTGTTGGGCATCAGTGGTATCTTCAAACAGAGGTACAATAGATAATTTTAACTGTGGAAATCTAACAGGAGTAATTGTGTCAGCTCATTCTAGGGCCTTCTTCCACCAGTATAATTTGTTCTGGTATAACGTTTTATTTTTCTTGAGAAAACCTGCCTTTCTTTCATGAATATGCATGTGGCTGTGCCTCTATCTATACAATTCCTCTTCCCTTCCTACAGAAGTATATAACATTGCTGGGGTGGGAGCATATAGGATATAGGAATGTGTAAGTGATACTGTGAAATAAATTGATTAAAGGAAGGAGAACGTGTTCCCTTAGACAACTTGTGGTGTGCTTGTTGGGTAGAAGTTAGCAACAGCAAAGGGGGAGGGGATCAGAAGGAGCGGGATAAGAACAAAGAGCTGAAAAATCAAATCTCTGTGTAATGTTCTCTCATTTTAGGGGCAAAATTCCCAATTATTTGAAATCAATGTGACAAATATTTTCTCAAATAAATTGTCTAGAAGCTGTTGTGGAGGATCTAAGAGAACGTACAAGTGAATCACCTGAATTATAACACTAAATAAAATACAAAGCAAACCCCAACGCACAATTGTTTAGTTGCTGTAGCACTAGATCAATACAAAGAAGTATGTCTCGGCATTTAATACTTCCTTAATCACCATAAACACTGAACAAGATAAGGAAATAATACATCAGTCATAAAAGACCATTAATAACAAACAGAAAACATAAACCACAATTTGGTAGAAATCACATTATATTCATAACAGTTATGGTGTTCTAAGGTACACACGACTTCTTTTTCCAGAGATTTACCTGCGCCTGTATACAAATAACACATCAAATATTGAAGATTTACTCATTCAAAACATGTGTAATACATTTATTCATGTTTTACCATTCACTGCATATGTTCTCCCTCCCTTAATGGCCTCCTCTCCATGCTCTGCCTAATAAGCATTTCTGTCTCATCACTTTCTGCTGCTACTGACCTCCACAGCCTCTCACTCTTGCCACTTCTTCCTTTCACTGTTTCCTTCTCCCTCCTGACACACACATACACACACACACTCATTTTCCTGCTTCCACCCGCTTGCTCTTGTTGACAGACACTCATTTGTGTGTTGCTTCCATTAGTCCAACATCCATTTTTGATGAAAATCATGGATTTTTCGGTGCCCATTTTAAGGGGAAAGAATGATCCTGTGGTTAAGGCAGAAGCTAGTATTGTAGGGTTCAGATTGTATTCCCTGGCTCCCTGCCAGTTAATGTAACACAGTTTTAGAGTAATTGAGAATAAGGAACGCCACACATGTAGAAATTTCAGCAAATCACTTAAATAAAATGCTTGGATGTCTGAAAGCTTTCACTGAGGTATTCACCACTCTGCAATTCCGATGGGAGCTGAGGGCATACAACACTGTGTAGGACACGTTCATCATGTTGAAGGATTGGGCTTAGTTCACCACCTGCAAAATGGGGCTAATTCTTACTCAGCTCACACAAGGCTTATGATGATGAAAAACAATCTATTAATGTTCATTATGTGTTCAGTTGCTACAGTAGTGAGCGCCAAGAAATAATTCTCTCAGTAAGATGAATGCCAGCTAAAATAATTCTGGTCTAATAGATTAGATTCAATGCAAGGTCACCAGTCGCCTTCCTACAGCACCCTTTATCTTTAATATGTTCCCGACACAGACTGAGTCTTTGGAGGAAAAGTTTAGCGTGAAAGTCTTGCCCAGTAGGAACGCCTATCAAAAACTTCTCGGAAGCAGAGGAGTATGCTCCAGCACCCATGCCCACAGCCAGGCAGTGTGATGGTTTTTATGTCTTTTGGCTGTCAGATTTCACATTACAAGTGTCTACAAGGCAGTAACAAGGCAACCTCTGCTGATGTCATGTCAAGTTCAGAACTGCACATTCAAATTCATTCTTGGAAAATTAACTCTGTATTTAAGTAAACTGTTTTTATTACACATCCTTCTGTTAATCCCACAGCTGCAGCTCTTAGATTTTTTTTTCACTTTCTCTATTGTTTTTTTTTTTTTTTAGTCTCCTCTTCATTGCCCATTTCTTTCTCTTTATTGGGCTCCAAGCAATTATTCTACCTAATGGCCATTTCTTACTTTTCACCTTCTACATCCACTTTAACTAGTAGCTTAACTGATATGATCTTCTTCCCTTCAATGCAACTGTTTAATATGAGTTGGTCTGGAACTTACTGTATTTTGTAATTTCCTTACATGAGCACAAAAGACAAGTTCCATTTTATCTGCTTTTCTGTTCTCATTAGAGCACTAAATTTACCTTAACATAGGTGAAGCTCCATTTTGAATTTAGCAAATGGAGTTTGGGCACACTTACGATTTCCTGCATGTACTTGAATATCTTACAGATGTAACAAGCGATTTTGGCAGAAGTTGGCTGGTACCTCCCAAGTTAAGATAGAAGAGCAGAACTGTAACATTTTCTTAAGAAAACTAGTAATATGAAATATATTGAAATAATACGATACTATTCTTCTCCTCTTCTCAGGTGGCAGAGTGGAGAACTGCAGGATTCTGGAACAGTTCATCATTATTTAATCCTCTGAGAACTAACTGAGGTTTCTTTATAAAACTGAATGGTGCAAAAGCTCCTGCTTCAGTAAGGAGGATCTGCAGAACCCAGCTGAAGTAAGGAAGACCACACTAACAGAGGTCAGGGGAAGAAATGCTGCTACAGAACATTGCCAGAATGATCACTGTAAAGCGTGTTCTGCAGACCTGCCTTTCAGTGCCTCCAAAGGATGATGCTGTGATCTGTAGGAAGCCGCAATCATTGTAGCTCACATATCTGGAAAAGCGAAAGGATAGGCTGAGAGCAACAGGCAGATCACCCTACCCTGAGAACATGTGATATCAAGGACAGGAGCTTTATCTACAGTTTCTTGCATTTTTTATCAGCTTTCATTTTGAAGCTATCATAGCCCGATTCTTCATGCATAGATCCTTAATGCTGCCCTGGTACAGCCTGACTTGCAGAGAAGGCAGGGAGAAGCTACACTGACACACTGTTGGGCAGACTTCTTATCCTTAATGTCTCTGCTCTTTCGTTTTTCTTGTCAGAATGAACAGCAGTTCCAGCTTCTTGCTCAGTGTAACTTGCTGCTTCATATTCAACTCAGGAATGATTACTTTTTGAACTATAAAAGTGTCAACATTCAGATTAAAACAAAACCAAACCAATTCCTGTATTGGTCCTGTCCAGGAGACCATTGTACATCTAGCTGTCAGTGATTCACGTAACACTTAACCTCAGTAGGTGCAGGCCTGTGCTGTGCTGCAGTGTGTTGCACTCCCAGCATGGCCATCAGACTGTGTCGTGCTGCATAAATCCCTTGATCGCAGGGTAAACACAGCCTGCTCATTGTAACAGAGGCACCTGCAGGCAGCTCCCGCTTGGTACAGTTGATTATGCCACATATATGGCCTTGCCTTTACTCACAAATGCAGTAAGATTTTCTCATATGAATATTCTTCCTTTTGACGGTGGAAATGATGGGTAGAGGTGTTTTTTTCTGTTTGTTTTTAAAATAAGAAAATCTTATAATAGCTCAAATGATCATCTCCTATGGACAGAGTCTCCCTGATGTGCTGTGCATTGATCAGATGATGCTATATCACCTGTGGTTCTCAGCATCTAAGGGGATATATGATTACCCACACTGTTCTCTTTTTACAGTGCTGACTTTAATAATCAGGATTTTATATTATAAAAACAGAATCTGAGTGTCTTTCCTACTGAGATCACAATGGACCTGCACCTCATGGTGCTAAGCAGCTCCTTCCTCTCCTGCACTCAAAGGAAAGCAAAACAAGACAGCAACTTTTGTCCAGAAAAATGGATATAAAAGCCTGAGTCTTATTACTCCCGATGTTTCATTGTTGAGTTGTTTAAATTGGCTTATTTGGAGAGAAGGTTGGAGGGTGGAGTTCATATCTCACAGAGTTCAGGTTCTTCCTTCCCCAGATAACGACTATGACTTAGATCTTCGTATCAGCAAAACAGTACCTCCACTACGATCCAGCACAGTACCAAGCAATGTTGTGAGTTTTAGCTGGCATTATATCTAATGGGAAATGAAAGTTAGCAGCAAGCTGCCCTTTGATACCTTGGCCTGGAGGTATTACAGCACAACAGGTGGCACCATGTTGGTGACCTAGTCTTTGAGAGGCTGAGGATCTATCAAGTGCTATTCTTCTGCTGCCATGTCTCCAGGCAGGCTTTGAAAAGCAGAAGTGTGTACAGTCATCAGTGTCCTTGGCTATGTGCACAAAGGCCCGACTCTTTGGCTCAAGTTCTCCTTGTATTATCTTGGCAGAATATACTGTCTTCAGGAATTCTAATCTTCTATTTAATCGCTTTATCTTTGAAATTTCATTCCTTTCCTATCCTAATGCTTTCTTTTTCATTAAAGCCAGTACACAAAGATCGAGCTGGTAGAATGTGTTCTGTAGCTGTCAATCAATGGGCACAAAAAATACAAAATGTAAATAGTTAAATGAGCAGACTTGCTTGCTGGAGTTATCTGCATGGCAGAGATGTCAGAGTATTGTTTCCAAGCCTGACTTCTACATGCAGGGAGTAACAGAGCATGTCCTGGCCTCTTTCATCTTCCTCAGGAGAGCAGCCAAGTGGCATAATCAATTCTTCCAGGCTTTTGTCTTTCACCCGATGTTTACTTTGCTCACTGCCTAAGGCTTTGTTGCCTTTCTGCCCCTTAAAATGTATCTATTTTCTGATATTATGAAAAGTAAATGAAAGTTGTGCATGGTAACAGATATGTTATTGGATTATGTCAACACAGAAGCAGCAGGTTTCTCCTTTTCCCTAATTACTACAACACCAAACTTTCCTTAGTCATTGAGAAATAATCAGGAAAGCAGAAAATTTTGTGCTGAAAAAGTCAAAGAACAAGGAATAGCCTTCCTTGTACAAGCTAATGAGAGAATTTTAGTCATGCAGACAGTTTTGATGAGTTCATTTTATGGGTCCGCGGTATATATTGCTGTGCCTAACAGAGGTCAAACACTAGAGCTGTGACTCTTCTTGTAGCTCCTGGTATCAAGAAAAAAGAGTATTTAGGACTGAGAACCTATAAGCATTTAAATAAATGCAAGGTGATTTCACTGGCACATTCACATGCATAAAGCAAAATTAAAGTTGGAAAGAACATCAAGCTACATTTTACTGTCGATTATTTTGTTTTCTCACTGATTTAAATTCATAGGGCTGAGGTACAGTAAGAGGATAATAGTGACAGTCATGATAAGAAATTACTTCCTTTCATTCACATCACTTTTCTTTCAAAGGCAATGTCACAGATTTGTGTTAACAGACATAGAGCATTTCATGAAGACCAATATCTTTGTAAAGTATATCTTTGGTACAACCATTCAGGAAATAACAAATATTTCTAGTGAAATAAAGCATGGAGCTAGTAACCGACCAGTGATTAACAGGGCAACCAGGTATGGAAGGTAAAATACCAAATGGTAAGAAGCAGGTTTCTGACAGCTATTATTAAACGTGGCAAGTTTCCATGGACTCAAATTTTTATGTGTGTTATGTTTCATATTTGCATTTTACTGCAAATGGAGCTTCAAGTGCAGCGTGGAATCAGGGTCAGGACCACAATTCAAATGGAAGTACCTGTGCTATACAGACCTACAGAGGTGTGCAGTCACTGAACAGAAATAAATAACAGTATTTTAAGATTATTTTTAGTAATATGATGTACTTTGTAGCATTGTTTATGCTTTACTTTCAGCTGTTTTGGAATAAAAGGCTTGATTGACACATGTGCACATCTGCCCTCAAGGGGAAGAGTAGCCTGCCTTACAAAGGAGTACTTTTCCAATATTTCCTTGGAAAACTTTGGAGGTGTGTAGAAATGTAAATTTGGCCTCATGTATTAGTTTATCAAAGTTAAAGTTCATTTTCAGAAGTCATTTTTTGATAGACTGTTATTTCTCAAATGGGGAATGGGCACAGTTAAACAGTCAAGATTAGAAAGAAAAGAAGTAGGAAAGAAATTGAAGAGCTGGAAGTAAGAAAAAAAATTGTGGTGGCTTCCCTGTAGTTATGCTTACTTCAGAACCCCCATATTCGGTCTTAACTTTGAATTTCCTCTTTTTCATGCATGTTAACAGATTTTTTGCAACACACTCTGCAAATGTAGACTTTTCTAGTATTTCATTTCTTGGAATACTAACATCGTATATTAGTGCCACTGTAATGAAGGCTCTTCTACAGCCAGGGCACAAAAAGTTGTTGTGTGATAATGAAATGTGATGGATATATGAAATATCAGTCCAAGAACTAATTACTCATGGAGTTTAAAAGAAGATGTCTCCTTTGAAAAACAATAAACTATTTAATATTGTATGTCTAGAAATGGAAATAACTATACATACAGATTCAACTTGAAAATATGAATAAAAATGACCATTTCCTCTCTAACTTCGGAAATATAATAAAGAATGTTAACTATTATCTTTCCAGGATTTAAGTGTCTGCTGTAAGGAAATGACAAACCCACTCAACAGAAACTGAAAGTGGGAAAGGAGGACAAAACCTATTCCCTTGTCCTATTAAGGCCTCAAATTTTGCATGGACATCAGTCAGTCATAAGCAGATGAACGAGGGCCTATGCCAGGAATGCATGCATTTGTGTAGCTCTTGTTATCATTTGCTTTTGCTGAGATGCAATACTGAGCATGCAAAATAATGCTATTGACTACTCTTTGCATAAGCAGATATTTACCTCTTGGGCCAATATAGTTAAGATATTCACTCAAACATGAGTCAATTAGCTGCAAGTATTTCTACATGCATTCATCCATAATTATTTAGAGAAATACAATCTCTCTTCAAAACATGGGGAAAAAAAGAAATCCCCTTTTCTTATTTCTCTTATGTTAAGTGATGATAGAAAGCTGAAAACCCCCAGAAATCTTACACAGAACACATAGATTACCAAAATGTGTTTTTAAGGGAATCCAGTAGCCTTGTAATCACTGTGGAAATCCATCATAATCAAGGAGTTTTGTCTTCAAAACACTTCATAGAAAGACCTCTAGTAGTCTCCACTACCAGAAGAGCGTTGACTATTATTTTGTTGGTTTCAGTAAGAACTACCTGGCTCCCTCTTAGGTGTTGGTGAATCCAGATTGAATTGAGGCNGAATACTAACATCGTATATTAGTGCCACTGTAATGAAGGCTCTTCTACAGCCAGGGCACAAAAAGTTGTTGTGTGATAATGAAATGTGATGGATATATGAAATATCAGTCCAAGAACTAATTACTCATGGAGTTTAAAAGAAGATGTCTCCTTTGAAAAACAATAAACTATNTTTGAAGAGTGTTTTAGACCTGAATTATACAGATCCTTTCCTGTGGTAGCTTGCAGAATAAATTTCTGTAGTTTTCTTGTGCACTGAGGTGTCATGAAATACATTAATAAGCATTTTAAGGGCTCCCTTACTTTCACTCGAGCACCAACTCAAAGGATTTATTACAATACATGAAAAGAATTCATTAAAATAAACAGAACATGAAAAAGGGTAGCCTGTGTCTACCCTACAGCAAAAGCTAGGACTGCTGCTCATGCAGGGACTCCAACTCCTCACAAAGGAGACAT
>VXAV01002672.1:360773-372534 GCA_013399715.1 Alectura lathami | reverse complement strand
AAAAGCTCATGAATACAAAATAATAACTATACGTTATTTGCACCGAATATTAATAATCTTAATTTTAGAAAAGAAAACAGCAACATATTTTGTGGGAAGTACCCTGGGAGTGTATTACCTGTGCTTTTCATGTGCATTTGAGCCATAAATTTGCAACCTGCTCATAAATGAGGTTAGCTGGGAAATAATTCATGAGACTAAGATTATAAATATCCTTCATTATTGCACAGAATCAAAAGGTGCACAGTTAAAGCTACACAGGCAAGGAGGATACATAAATGCTCCCTCTTTCCATTTAAGCAACGCTTTCCTCATTTTGGTTATTCCTGACATTCACAGAAAGAGGTCTGAATATGATATCAGTGCATTTAAAATGTTGCATTCTGACCCGTGTAAGAAGAAGGGAACAGACTAGATTCCCAGGTAGATGCTGGGAAGACCTAGGCATCCAGTGCAATACGTGATAACTTACTTGCCCTTTGCTTCTTTCCAGAGTGCCTGCCGCGTGTTCACACTGCGCATTGTAACCAGTATGACAGAGAGAGGAGGCCACTTGGCATTGTGTGTCAACTCAGGGATAGGAAAGGCGCAGAAACTATAAAGAAACATTTCCACAATAAGCATGCTTACAAATCACCAGCCATCATAGGGCAGTGGATTTTAAACCAAAATAAAGAGGAAATTTCCACTCCAGAAATGTATATTTAAAGTGAAGAAAAAAGTAATTTTCCATGAGTATGAGTTACATGAGTACTATTTTAAGAATGGGATCAGGAAATTGGCAAATATTTTGCCCTTTTTACCCTAATTTTGATCAGCTTCAATTTGCTTGAAAAAAAAGCTTATGTGTATTTTTTTGTGTCTAAGACATCAACACTGTTTCTTACTTCAACTAATGTACAGAAATTGGAACAAGTACCACAGGCATTAGAAGTTACGACACATACACCGGGGTATCAGAGAGAATCAGGTCCCGCCTCCCAGTTTGTTGGTATTAAACATCATCTGTTCAGAAAACGTTCATAGCTGTGACTAGAACTCCAGGCCCTTGGCAACACATATTTTTGTGTTTAATTTTTAACTTCAAGTAAGTTAATTACGTAATTGATTTTTCTCTTAAATATTCTCATGATTTATCAGCAATGCTGTCTGGTCCAGGAATTTCCTGGCAGTTAATGACCAGATAGAGCAAGAAATTCTTGGCCCCAAGTTTATCTGCACTTAAATATTTTTAAAAGACTTCCAGAGAGTTCTTGTATTTCAGGATGTTTCTTATCCTGGTGTGTCTTCCTTCACAGAATTAATGGCCTATGTGTGGCTGGGCATTTTCAGAACTGTTGATGAATTATCACTTTTTTCTTATGAATTTTAATTCAGTTAAGGGAAAGTAAGGGGCACTCATCCCTTTATTACTTATTTATGTTCCCCAAATCTACTAGTGCTGTTCTAGACCTGAGTGGATCCCTTGTGGTGGGTTGAAGCTTAATCCTGGCAAGCTTGATGGACTTGCTTTATGGGAAAGGCGTATCACATCCCCAAGTGGCAGGGGAAAGCACACTTAAACAGCTGCTACCAAGGCAATAAAACTAAGCTATTGGATTCAAGACAACAGTTAGACCAATGCCTTGTCTTTATTGGGATTGATGATGAACAATTTAGAGCAGTAATCCACTCATATTGTAATGAGAGTGCGTAATGTTGTAATTTTATATTTCGCATGGTCTCATTTAAATTACTAACATATTACAGGTACAGTAGAAAATTGGAGATATATCTTCATCATCATATCTATGCTCATTACCAGTAATGAATAGTTGTTATGAAATAACATTAAAGCAATGTATTCAGCTAAATGAGACCAATGCATGTGCAGTCTGGATCCCAAGGGCTGCATGCACCTTTGCCTTGAAACCCATCAGTACATTACCATTCTCTTAAACACTGGAAAAACCCCACTGCTGGGTGACAGTGATGAGGGACACTTTTCAGGACTCATCCAGACCACCTTTCACAAATGAAAGGCAAAGCTCTGCCTGAAGGCTCAGTGGGGCAGCATAAGCCTGGTCCCATGGATATACATTTAATGGCTTTTAGAAATACGCTTTAGTATAACCTTGTCCCAGAAAGCAGTAA
This sequence comes from Alectura lathami, assembly GCA_013399715.1. Classification (NCBI taxonomy): domain Eukaryota; kingdom Metazoa; phylum Chordata; class Aves; order Galliformes; family Megapodiidae; genus Alectura; species Alectura lathami. Next base: position 370,401 of record VXAV01002672.1, on the reverse strand, counting down.
CTGTCACACACACGCCTGCCACTTACTACCCATGCTGTCTGATGAAGACAAGTATGGAAAAGACCCTCTCTCCTGCAACTGACTGTGCAGGACTGTCTGGGTATGAGCGATCTGCCTGGCACTCTAAAGGCTGGCCAAACCTGCTGTTTGCATCCTGAACATGTTTTCTCCTTGACTGTTCTTGACAATTAGTACAGTCCTTGATATATTGTAATAACTCCCAGCCATGACACACCTCCCTGAGATCAGCCAGTGCTGTAAGCCAGATCTTGCAGACAGGATGAGAATAAGCCGAGGGACTGGTCCAAAGTCTGAAGAAGAACAGCTGACAAGTCTACTGCTATAGTGAGACATCTTAAACCCTAAGGTAGCATTTACAGGTCATACAGAACCTGTGTTCAGGGCATGAAAGCTGGACAACGAGAAGCAATCTCAGACATGGGTGTAGATGATACAACCTGGGCAGTCTGGACATTCTGGACTGTTTCCTGTGGACTCCTAGGTCTTATTTCCCATTGCCAGGGCAATGAATGACTTTCATTTGATTAAGTGAAAAGGAAATAAATTGCCTGGCTACCTTTCTCCCATCCCAGTTTTTTTTCCCCTCCTTTTATTAAACATTAACAATTTTGTTAGTTAAAAGTCTGTTTTCATTCTCTAACAATATATGTTCAATATAAAGGAAGCTTAAAGTCTTCACGAAGAAGCTATTACATAAGTCACTATCAGAACAGTAGTTAGCTAAATAAGGAAGAGAAATCCAGCTAAATGGCAATTCGTCATCAAATGTCTGCTGCTTTATGTGCTAACAGTCTTTCTCAGCTTCCTTTAAGCCATCTGCCTATTTCAGCTATCTCTTTGGCTATCATCAGCTTCTCCCATTCCACCCCTCTCTCTCTGAGATCTCCCAGTAGAAATCTCATGAGTACTCAGGCTGATAAATGTTCAGAACCAGACATTTTTCATTTACCTTCTAGAAACTGTTCTCTTGTCTCTTCCCACAGAGATTTTTGTTACAAGAGGCAGAAGTATCTGAAGATGCTACTTAAACAGAACAGATTTGTGTTAGCTCCTTTGTGGATCAGGCAGTCCCACTGAAAACTTTTCTCCCTTAAAACAGGGTGTTGAAAGACTAAGGGAGAAAATCTGCAGTTTGACAGGCAGGAGTAGATGACAAGTACAGAGGGATGAAAATAATACAGTGAAAACAGGAAGCAAATTGCATGTAGAAATTTGTCTTTTATGAAGTCTTTCATTTGCTACTTTGAAACAGGCTTAACAGGAAAAGATTTTGTTGTTGCTCTTGTAATATTTTGCAAATGCCTAGCTACAAAACTAGGAAGGGATTTTACATGTAAATTTATAGGTGCATGAAGACTTGAGTATACAAGCTCATATTCCAGATGTTCAGAAAATAACTATTACAGTAATAAGCCACACTCTTGTGAAGCATGGAGTTGGAGGCTAAGTACCTGCAGCCTTTTGAGAAATGCACACACTCAGCATGGTTCATCGCTATAAAAATGCCCCTCATTAAATTAATAAATCATTAAGGAAAAACATAAACTGCTTAGAGTCAGATTGCAACGGGAATCTCACAGAGATAAGTAACACAGGGGTGGGAGATGCACAGAAGTGGACAGAGCACCTTCCCTAAGGGTAGGAAGTACCTGGTTGTGAGAAGAACTGGTACCCATCTGGCAGAGAGGAGACAGAGCCCTGGCCCTCTTCCAGCTGGTGCTGCAAGGGAGGCAGAGGGAGATGTCCCCTACTCTCTGCACAGAGCAGACAGGCTGTGCGCTGCTCGTGCTCATGGAGGATGTTTTGCCTCATAGGACCCATAGGGACCAGTTAGCCTTCTTGCTCATTTTTAAGGAAGAATACTTTAAAAACAGCTGCTCAATCTTGAACTCTTTTTGAAAAGACAGATGGACAAGAAAGGAGGGGTAAATAGGAGTCACTTCCTTTCTATGATTTATAATTTGCTAACAAATACTGTAGTGCTGGAAAATTCATAGCCAGAGAGAAGCTAGATACTGTGAGGTCACTGCCTTTTTTTTTTTTTTTTTTTTTTTTTTTTTTTTTTTAAAATGATCAACCAAATAGATATGGAGAAAGCAACTTCAGGGAACTTGGAGGTTTGGGTCGGCAGAGATGTTTTTCTGAAAATTAGATTTTTGTTATAGCTATCCAATATTTAATATAGTTCTCATAACATTTTGTATCCAGATATAGCACAAAGCAGAATCCAAAAACCACTATGCTGATCTAGCTTTAGCTTGCAGTCATAATCCCCCAACAAAAACTAAATGTAGGGCCATTTATCTTTAATATTTAAAGTCTTTAAAACATGCTAGGCTGAAGACATGGTCATTTATAGAGTACTGAAGAAAAGAGGTTAGTTCCAAATGTACTGGCAATGAAAATCCGAAGAGTTTAAACCTTCGTTTTCTGCCACTGTAAGTAGACCTGATCAAATAATACATAGCAATATTGATTCATAGCTCTCTTGAGAAGAAAGTTTAGGGTTCAATATTGAGGGGTTAGTTCATTCTTGTACTAGAAGCTGTTTGTACATTATTTCAGTCACATGCATATATATTTTTACTAGTTCTTATATGTTCAAACAGATTTTGAAATCACCAAGAATCTCTTTTTCTACTGACTTCAGTGGAATTCAGTTCGGGATCCATCCTTCAAGCAGTAGAACAAAGATATTCGTGTATTGAACAAACCATTAAAACATCAGTTTGCAAACAGCCTCGAGGCTGAAACCTGTGAATAATGTATGTAGATATTACATATATGCACAGATAGCAACATCTGTTTCGGAATGATTCTCTCTGAGAAGAAGCAAGGCTACCTCTATCAGATAATATATTCACAACCAATATTGCAGTTGCATCTGCCTGTATCTCTGTTCTGAGTGATGTGAGCTGTATTCAAACTTTCGGGCACTGTGAGGAATAATGAGCATATCCTTTTCCATACTTCATCCCCTTTTCATACATGATGTCTTGTACTCTGCTTAGTCGTATCAGGAATGCATGCAATGTTTTAAAAGTAACTGTAGGAACTGTTTTAAATACCATCCATCAACTACAAAATGAAAGATTGTATCACAGTGACAGGAACTGCAATTACAATAATCACTATCTGTTATTAAGTTTTAAAAAATAATTAATGCCAAAATCTATCACTGGCCTTATAACAGTGATCATCTGTTTTTTTTTTCTTTTAATTCTGCGTAAATTAAAAATATTATTTGTTGTTAATTAAAAACTTGGTTTTATACTTGCACTTTATTGCAAACAGATTTGTGATAATGTGTATATGGATGACTTTTTAGCCCTGGTACTGGAGAGACATTTTATTAAACAGTGACAAGCAATAAAGCCTGTTGTCCTGAGGAAGAGAAGGGTGCCCTGTTGGCTGTCACACTTCTAAGAAGCATAAGGAATTGCCTTGTATTCAAATGGTATGGAAGGCAGAACTGCAAAAGAACAACGAATTAATTAAAGCAATCATTTTTGAAGAGCAGTTCCAAAACCCATTTTAATTAGCAAATAAAGCAGGGTGCTAGCTGCTTAACAACTATTTTTGCTTTCTGATTTACTGGCCAATGGCAGTTGTGCTCCGCTTTGTTACAAATCACAAAATCTAGTGCCTCGTTTTGCATGTAGGACACATTAAAATACCTTCTTTCCCATTCTGTAGGGGCCTTTAAGATATATTACAATGGTAAACTCTCTACAACCCTGCACAATTATTTTCTAATTAGCATCCTTAAATGTTGCATTGTGGTCTGAATCAGTTTTAGCATTGTCAAAGAGTGCTAGAAACAGCCCTATCTGTTCAACCCAGGCCACATGTGACAAAATTAAATTGGCACACTTCAGTGTGTAGACCTTGTGCTCCTGGCAGCGATAGCCAGCTCAATACCGCAGAGAGCAGGCTCAGCTGTCACTCACTGACCCATTAACACTCTAGTTGCATCCTGCAGTGTCATATTCCTCACTTGCACAAAGATAGTGCTCCCTGGGGATGCCAAATACCTGCAGGAATGAGAGGACAGCAGTGACAGCAGCACTATCAAACAGGGCGGCAAACAACACAGCATGAGAGCGCCTTGCGCCAGGATCCCAAACAGAGAGTTGAAGCCCACCACGCTGCCCCAGCAAGCCAGCATTAAATGGGATATCATCTCTAACAAGCTGTCTTCTTCAACATCACGCACACATGTGCTTGTAAGAGGCCACTGCTGAACACCCTTGGAGTACAGCATCAATGCAGCCTGCTCGATTCACGCTGCGGACACATCCAGAGAGGTGTTAAATGAAACAAACACCTGCTGATGTTTCTAAAATGTAGAGGAGAAGCATGGGGAGAATAATAGGGAAAATCATGCATCAAAATACTGCCTCTTTTCTGTACCTAGAGTCCTGTTAGCAACTGTACACAAAATCATTTAAACAGACTGACATGCATTGTCTGGCATAAAGACAATATTGCCTCAGGTTTCTGTGGGGTTTACATGATATGGGAAACAAAGCCACAGGTCCAGTTCAATGCAAGAGAAGATAATGTCAGTGCCACTCTGCCTGTAAAGCTCAGCCACCTCTTCTCAGTGGTTTAGCACACAGGGGATTCACTGCACGTGTATGATTTGGGCCACACTTTGTGCACTGAGAAATTAAATTGTACCTCCCCTACAGAAATGTGTGGGCATGTGTATATACACATATGGGAACGAGACAAAGTGTGTGTGTGTGTGTATGTACACAGACAGAAATATGAGGAAAAAAAAAGAACAAATAAAGCAGTCTGAACCTTAATGTAAAAGATGGATTCAGGCACGATTACAGCTGTGAGGTGAAACAGAAAGTCCCAATTCTGTTCATTATGTGCAGGATGATACAGTAACGAGGTTTTATTTCTAAAGATCCAAACCTCTCTCTTGCTGTCTTCTTCTCACAGACATACAACACCACACCCAACACAAAAAGGCACAGAAAAGAAGGCAAGGAGTTTATACAAAAATGAATGGAAAAATAATTCTTGTTAGCCAGAAATAATTCAACATTGGTATTGTTGCAGGGAACTCTCACTCCATGCATGGCCGTTCCCATGTTCCAGCCTCTAGGCCACGCTCACAGACTGACATAAAACAATGCAAAATAATTTTCCCCCTAGCTTTTATGAACAGCAACAAAAGCAAAAATCCAAAGAAACAAACAAAGGGTGGACACTTGACTCCACTTATTTTGCCCACACAGAACTGAAAGACAGATGAAGATGCTGAAGATTTAGCATGAAATTTCTTCTGGTGTACAAGTAGATATATGATCTTAAAAAAAAAAAAAAAAAGAAAAAAAAAAAGAAAGAAAGAAAATAAAAGCCCAGTTTGCTAATAGAATTAAAAACATTGGAAATCTGTCCTTTCTGTGTGGTCCATCTATAAGACTTCAGAGAATTTTAATTGTTCTGATTTCTCAGTATCTGGGTTAGCCCATCACTTCAATCTGGATCAGCTCCTGTTTCACAAGCCCAGCTTCAGGCACAGGCTCCAATGCAGTACGTGTTTATTCCTTGCTGGTCCAGAGAAATGCTTACTTTACTAGACAGACTTTACAGCATGCCCAAACGGGGGCAATCAGTTTTCAAGAACATTCCTACCTGGAAACATGACATGGAGGAAACAGGTATTGTTGGCTGGATGTTTACCTTGCAGGAGCATTAAGTCAGATGCACCACCTACAGAGCAGCTTACATCTTCTCTCACATGGTGCCATAGAGCAGCAGTGACTCCTGCTTTAAATTTGATTATTTCTGGTGCACATTCCCTGGCAATTAGTCTGCTGGACAGGCCAGATTACCAGAACATTGTCCTCTAATTACATGATCAGAAACATCTGACTTACCCTTGTGCTCCCAATGAGATTGCATAGAGGTAGCTGAGCTTTAGACACTTATAGATGTTTCATGATATAGTAACATAACTATAAAATTTCTTTAAAATAAATTCTGGAATTAAAATGATATATACTTATATTATTATGTATTAAGCTCTCATTTCAGAACAAAATTAATTGTAATAAAATACAGCACTTCTTGTCTTATGTTGCTGCCTCTGCAGGGTTGCTAACAGTGCTAGGTGGGAAGGACCTTGCTCAGGCACTGAAGCCAGCTAATGAGATTGCACCTGCTGAAAGGAAGCAGAGCAGTGAGTGTAACGGTGCCACATCGTACGTTCTGGCTTTTCTTTGAAGGTTGAAAAGGGGATTTATTTACTTCAAGCAGCACTATGTGTCTAAAAGTTGTTAGTGATTTAAGCACATAAATTTTCAGGATTTTCTGTGACAAATTTGCCTATGATACAGTTTTGCTATAGCCAATGAAAGTATGGGAGGGAAGAATTTGGCCTTACATAGCTTAAAACCAAATGTTGCTGTCAGCATTTCAAGGAGGTTAATACTTGCAGAGTGTTAAATTTCCAGGTTCAGGCAGTGAGCTGCACTGTCAGCCTAATGCAAGGCTGTAATCACATATCCTGCAAGGCGCACACCCACATGACCAGGAAGGAATGGGAGATTCCCTCTCTTTACAGAGGCTTGAAGCGATCCTCATGCTCCTGGCCCTCACTGTGACATGGCAAGCTGCCCTCACACACTGCCCTTCTCCACACTATGGTCACTAGAAAAAGACAATCTGAAGAACATGGAAGCCAACAGTTGGTTCAGCCTGAAAAGGAAACTTGTTGCCTTTGGGGGAAATGCAGCAGCTCAGCTGCAGCAGTTTTACTGTCTTTTTGAAGCACACCCAGGCTCAGGGTTTGAGGCACACCACAGGCTCAGGTTTAGCAGGAAAGCTCCACGTTGCAGATTATACCAGAGCTTTGAGTCAGCAGCAAAGTGTTGGAGAGCAAGAGTGTCGTGTTGATGGCAAGAGCAGGAACACACAGCTTAAGGTTGTGCTTGATTCACAGAGGTAACAGAATGTGGTTTCACTCATTATAATAAAAAACAAGTAGGTTTGAGTAAGAAAGGCACAGAAGAATAAACCACAAGAAAACCTGTTAACATTTGAACAGTCATGCTCACAGAAGCATAGAATAGCAAACACTCATGTTATGTTCATTTCCTATAGATTTTTTAACACCTTTTGTTAGTTAAATTAAAAAAATATATATGATAAACAATATCGTGAAATATGCCGCAAAAGGCAATGAACTCAGATATACAGTGTTTTCCAAACGTTGCTTTCATATTTAACTATATTTTAATTGCACATTATTATTTTATTCATGTATTCTCTCTGTGATTCATATATATGTGCATATATATTTTCACACTCACACTACCCAAGTATACATGTACATAAATACGTACACACACACATGTGAGAGCATGAAAATGGAAATAAAATAAGACAACATCAGAGTACAACAAAGCTATCACACTACTACTTTCATGACAAGTAAATAAATGCACAGTGAATAATTTAGTAAAATAAGTACGATGAGCTGAGTCCCATAACCTTTTCGACAAAGAGAAAGGAATCCATTATCCCCAGACAGGCCCTATTTAGCTCACAGCGTCTTGGGCTGTTGGATCCTTCTTGATTCTCTACTCAGGAATTATTAAAGTATTGTCTTGGCAATTCACATTCCCCTGTTATAGTTTAGGTTACCTTCCTTTCAGACAATCTGCTACATGAAATATTACTTTGCAGAAAGAGGGAGCAATTATTTTAATAATGTTTCGGGAAAGTAGAAGCTATTAGATTTCACTTGAATACTTTTAGTTGCACATTAGTGAAATGATACTGTTGCTTTAGGAAGTCTATCATTTGCTTCCATTAGAGACTCACAGAATGCCAGTTCCAACAGAGCCCTGAAAAACTTCCACTGAAGTTTTATAATAGCAGTGGTAGCGAAACATCAGTGCCTCCTTTCATGAGTGGAATTCTCCTGCTTTTTTGGAGTAATTTAACATTTGGGGCATACATGAAGGACAGTTTTGATTCTTTGTGTGCAATAAATCTTACAACATGCATTTGTGAGATCGTTGTCAGTGTATCTGATAATTGTGTGCAATATTGATACTTAATGAGTGACAGTATTTACCACAGTACTGTGTTTCCAATGAAATGCTACTCATCCAGACTATCACTTTTGGAAAGAAATCAGAGAGAATGTTACAGGGGGTTAAAAGGCCTGGAAGCAGACTCTCTAGAGAAAGAGACTGTTAGGCATTGTTCTAGATGTAACTCGGTTTATTCACATGGACCTTCATCTGCCTCAAACTGACTTAGACTGCTTCAGGACTCAGCTATGAGAAAAGTGCCACCCCTCGAGGAGACAAAGCCCAGCCTCCAACTGCAGCAAATACTGCAGTGAGCTGACAGGAAGCAGGCAGGCAGGAGTGACACAGCATGGAAGAACTGAGGGCCTCCCAGGCAATTTCCAGTAACACACATTTCACCTGTCAGTTAGCTGGCAATGATGTTGCTCAAAACAAGTTTTTGTTATGATTTTTTTTTTTTTTAACATACCCTCAAAAAAGCATTTGGAAGCAAAAACAGTTCCCCAGAAGACAACCATAATTAGCAATACATAGAGAAATCACAGCAGCACTCCATCTCAGAACCAGGAATCTTCTGAACTGCTGGTGAATTTTACCATCACAGCTTTCATCTTAATTGCAACATCAGCACGTACTAAGACCCTTCCTGAAGGACCTCCAGGCAGGAAAATATGACAAATACTTCCATAGGAAACCTTCTTACCAAGATTTTGAGTCATATTTTGTAGCATCACTATAGTTGGATTCTTATCTGAACTCATTCACCTACTTTCCAAATAGCTCCTAAACCCTTTTGAGTTTCATGCATCCTGTCCTAATATGCATAATGTTGTTTTGTGTATAAGAGACATCATCTTTCTGCCTTTCCTCACAGCTGCATCTGTACTACATAAATGTAGCAAAGATAGTCAACTTACTCTACATCATCATTTTATATATATATATATTTTTATGGGCTCTGTGGATATTAGCAGTCAGTCTGTAGTGGAAACAAACACAGTTTTCAGCTCTGTAACGTGATTAGTGCTAACTAAAAGAATGATTCTTGTCCAAGTATCCACATTTTCTGTGCATGCTCCAATCTTCAAGACACAAGTATTTGCTTTCCTAAGCAATGGAAATATGCAATAGTATCTACTAAAAGAGCATTTGTTGTATTAATGCTTACCCTCCTGAAGAAAAAAAAAAAAAAAAAAAAAAAGATGGGAAACAGTAAAAAACATAGCATGTTATTTGCAACATGAAAGATGAGAGTGAAAGCTGAAGACTTACAGGACCCTGAGGATGTCTTCCAAAGTGAAAATCATTTGATGTTTACAAAAACTGCCTTTTAATTAAATCTGTTTAGAGAAAACAATTTGCTGTTCAGAATTATGTTTGCGAGTCCAAGAGCAATAAGTCATGTCTGGCAGAGGTGATTTAGCAGCATCCAAGAAGGAGAGGAAAATTGGAAAATTGGAAAAATTATTCTGAGTGTTACCCTGATCTAAGCTATGCTTATTGGATCTGTTGATGGGCTTCTGATGGTGCCTTAGCACACAGGT
>VXAV01002672.1:346655-357021 GCA_013399715.1 Alectura lathami | reverse complement strand
AAAAGAAGCATTTCCAGCGCTTACTTTGAGCCCAACAGCATTTTCTCCACTTGAATATTCCCAGCAGACCAGCCTGTGAATAATGGATGTGATACTGAACCTATGATGAGCCTAGTGTAAAAGATCTCTCTAGAACAGGTTAAACCAGATTTGTTTATATTCTTCAGCTTCAGCTTCACCAAGTTTACACTCTTCACTACTTTTACAAGAACCTTTGTGCAAAAGCTCTGAAGTATGTGTAAAATCCATGAAGAAATTCTTCCCTTGCCTCTAGAATGCCAGCGGGGAGCACAGAAATAAAGAGTAACTCCCAGGAAAAGAGCACCTCTGTTTTTCAATAAAGGATGATATGTCACTAAGGGAAAGAACATTATTTGCAGTGTTTTCCCATTTTATTGTTTAACATATTACAGCTTTAACATCTTTATTTCTGTCCTTTACAGGACACATTGTGAGAGATGTCTGGTAGTTAAACTGCTTATAAACGATGTGGGAAATAGGCACTGCTGTGTAATTTAAACACTGAAAATTTATATCAAAAGAAAACACTCAAAAACTCTCCCATTCAGCAATGCTGGCACTCACACACCTAAACATTAGCAAGAACATTATCTATCTAAACATACGCAGAGGTCCAGTCTTGCCCAGATGTTCTGTGAAGACAACAGTGAACATATCTTTTCATGAAAGGCCCTAAAGCACTATGTGCTAGAGCTCTGCTTTGTGTGGGCATGGCAGTCCAGTGAAAGAGAACGTACTTCAAGGAAGAGTGAACAATTCAGCGGCTGGTGGGCAGCAGCACAACCCAGCCCATAAAATTCAAAGTGTTCTGTCAGTATATTCCACATGATTAGGACAGCTCACTACTCTGAAAAGATCCAGGTTTGCTGCATTTCAGAAGGCCAATCTACAGAAAAGGAACTCTTTGTTCCAGGTGAGTGATGGAGTGGTGGAGGGCAGAGACCTGCTTCTAAGGAATATCTCACGGTTATTATCCTAGACAGAACAAGGAGAAAATCACAAAGCATTAAGCTGTTTTAAGTAGCTGTTTGTTAATGCTAAATCTTGAGAAGATGGCTTGTATCCAAGACTTTGCTGCTTTTCCTCTGTGATGTCTACACAGAGCACCCAATGCACTCTAATTATTCGCTGATGCTAAATTTCACATGGAGAGAAATACATAACCGCTGAAAAGGATTGATTTCTTGTGCTACCCACAGTGAGGAATACAGTGGCTCTTCAAACTTAGCTGTTTTTGTTCCACATGTTTTGGATCCATAAAAGCTGATGAGCAGTCAATAAAGATTCTACCAGTCCTGATTTCATTCTGTTTACTTCCACTAAAGCCTAATGATAAAGTAATATATTAAATTTGGAGGTGATGTTTTGTATTCTACAAAATTCAAAGTGAATTGTCCTAAACTGTAACATCCAAATTGGCAGCACTCTGCAACTTCAATCAAACTGATAGCACTGTGATTTCAAAACTCTGCCAAATATATTTTCAGATTGTGGCTACTATTTGATCAAGACTTTCAAGATGATATTTCACCAGTAGACTGAAGTCTGAATTTTCTAGCCTTCTAGAACTTTCAAATGCTTTCATTAGGAATCAATGCTGATAATCTGATGGGGGAAGCAACAGCTAATAATAGTGTTAAATTCCAACAAGAAATATTTGATTAATCAAAAATCCTGTTAACCAGGGTGCTGTGTCTCTTCTTTGCCCAGTAATGTTGTGTCATGTGCACCAATTAATAAAAAGAAATGTTTGTTTTTATTAATAACTTCCTTAAGGATCTGTTTTCCAATAATGTCATAAAATTACAAAAATGTTAATTAAGCCTGATGACGCCCACACAAATTAACTAAATTTGACTCTTCTAATCTTACAGAAGTAGAAATCAAGATACTGGGAAACTAAATGACTTGTCCAAGGGAATACAATCAGAGCAGGAGGCAAAACAAGAAATCTTCATCCCGTGGTAGTCAATGCAAATAAGTCCAGGATCACACTGACACTTTCAACTGTTCAACATTTGCTGGGATGAAGTCTTAACCTGCATTTTATCTCTGACTTTCAAAAGTTTCTGAAGCCTTTAAATACATGATTAAAACATTGCATTAAAAAAAAATTAAAATGTCTATTTGTCTATCATAATCCACATATATCCTCTCGTAGTTCTGAATCCTGCATGAAGCCTTTCCTGCAGTTAAAGTATGCTCCAGGCAGAAAAGTCCATACAGGATATGCACGCTTTTATTAACTGAGGCAGCTTTCATAAAATATCAGTATTTTGGCCAGAAATTGACATTTTGAAAATACTGCCCCACTGACTAAATGTAAATAGCATGAACACAGTGCTCTATCTATAGTACACTGTAACATAAGGAATATTTATACTGGCAGCAGGACATGTCAAGAAACTACGATGATCTGTAGAAGATTCCTCTACATTTAGGAATATATGTAGTAAATTATTTTGACGTAGTGCTGGTTACTGCATTCTGAGCTTCGATCTTTTATTTATATTGATTATTTGACATGTACAACATCATTAATGACCTCAGAGAATCTAACACCAACATAGCTTTGTCAATAGAAACTTAGAACTACAGGCTTTGAAGCCTGAGTAGGTGTTTAACAGAACAAGACAGAAGGGAGGTTACCTCTTGCTGTACATTCATTTTGTTGCAGGTGCACTCTGTGGTGTGCCTTGCTGCCTTATTTCTTTAATCATCTACACAGAGGGGTCTCCTGAACTGTGCTGGGGGCTCTCTGTGGAAAGCAGGGCACACGGCAATGCTGCATTGACAGCCGGCTGTGGTATGAAAGCAGGGCACAGAGATGCTGTTCACCAGGAATGAGGACCCCATAGACCAGACACAGTCAAGCAGTTGGTTCAGTTAGTGCATGACTTCCTACATGTCTTCCAGAATTTAATTCTGTATTTAAGTCACCCTGAATTCCATAGCTATAAAAGGATGATAACAGCAGCTTCTTCATCATTTTAACTTTCTACATTTTAAGCTCTCCAGAACTATATGTGTGAGCAATGTCTCGCACAATGTGTTGGCGGTCTCTTTTGGGATTTTCCTCAAAAATGATGCTAACTTAGCACACCTTACACCACCATATCACACAAACTAGTGATGTGTCTATTTAATCTCTGAAACAGAGCCTAAAATCTTATTTGGAAGTAGTCCCTGACTGAAACTTGTAGTCAAATACACGCATACATTATACACTGAAACGTTAATCTTACAAGGTAAAGTTTTCCACTGATATGATGCGCCCAAATTAGGACTGTCTATGCATTTTGGACTGGAGAATTTTCCTTAATAACACATTTACCTATGTACTTTCTAGAGAATTCTTGCGTCATTTAGCTAAAAGTACTTGCTCAACTGGCTAAAAATTTCCTCTTCACCAAACAATGCATACCTTGCACACAGATTCACTCTCATCCGTCACAGAATACAGAACAAGCATCCTCACAATACTTTCTATGACACTACTGCTAAATTATCCAAAAGCTTGTCTTTGCTTCCTGTAACAGCTCTATGAAGCAAATGCATGCTAACAATTCCATTCTAGGATAGCGAGAGTCCAAGGCACAACCTAAAGTTAAAACTTCCTACTTGTTCTGAGCATTCTCTTGTTTGGCAGCAGGGAAGGCAAGACAAAGCACATAGCCACACAGAAGGGCTGCCACTGACACCAAAGTTGAATCTCCTCATCGTATTTGTATCTTGTTCTCTACTTACACACAGAAGCATTATGTATTTATGAAACATTGCATCATGTATGGTAATAAATAATTTTAATAAATGCTTCTAATGATAATGATAAATAATAAATTATTTTATGTTTTAATTTCCTTGGGTAAATACATTGAAGCACAACATCTCATTTTCACTGCTGACCTGGGGTGAGAGCACAGCAGCGTGACATTTACAACAGATACTTCAACTGTAATTACCAAACAGTTAATATATCAATTTAATTAAAATCCTATAGTGATGAATTGCATAAAGTATCAAAAGAAGTTAACCCAGGCAAAAACAAACAAGAGGATCAAGGCAATCAGTTGAAGCAATATTAGTTAGAGCATTTGTCCCACCAATTCAGAGGGCTATTTGCTCCTCTGACACAAAAGATCTTGCTGCAGCAGTCTTTTGAAAGGACATTTATCTGTTCTGATGCAGTGCACAGGAATATTTGGAATGCCAAAAAGCATCTACTGGTTTCATTGTAGAGCTTCTAGAGTCCAAATTCCGATAATTCCTGAACAAGTCAATCTTGGATTAGTGCATCTTGGATGTTGTCAAATTGCTCAATGTTTCATTACCAACTACTGCCAGTGCAATTGTTTCTGTATGAGCTGTATGAGACACTTTCCTCATTTACCAGATTAGAGGTGACTAAAGAAATCAACATACGTCAACAAAAGAGTACTTTGTCCTCACAATCTAACTAATCTTTCCTTTAATTCAGTCAGTTTTTTCTCCTTCCTCATATTTTGAGAGCAATCCATACTTCTTTAGATTTTGCTCAGAAAATCTTAGTTTTTCTTTAGTACCATCTTACGCAGCACTGAGAGTAAATTTTTGAGCACTAGGGTAGGGGAGCTGCATTAAGGCATGCAATTTGAGGCTTGAAGTGGGGAGAAAAGCATGAGCAACTGCAAACACAGCAACAACAGCAGACTGTTGGGTGGCTTTCCTTGAGAAGCATGAATTCAGCTCTGAAGTCACTGAAGTCTGACAAATAGTGCTTCCTCTCTAAACAGTAGTACACACAAGAGTTAGGTTATGCATCATGTTGAGAGTGATTTTGACATGTGAAACACCAGGAAGATTTGGTACATGAAAATTCTTCTTTTTTCCTTTTCCCCCTTTTGAAGGCTGCTACAGTTCATTACAATATGATTGATATCTAAACGATTTATCTCACTTAACATTGAACTGGTTCATTTTACTGGCTCTCTCCATCAGATTAAGCAATCACTCTCTCCAACATGCTTTCAACAACAGCTCTAAAAAACTTACATGCAGTAAACCACATTTTTAATGAGACCAACATGAAAGCTTCAAGGGAAATCCAGGACTGGGTTAGGTGCCAAGAAAAAACATTGGGAGCTTTCAGACCAGGGTCCAAGACAACTTGTATGCTAAGCACAGGGCCAAACACATCCTACACCATCACCATGAGGACAGGCGATAGGAAATGCTGCTGGGAGCACTCTGGGGCTTTGAACAGCATCTCCTTTGTTTCCAGTGCAGGGACGTGCCTGTGTCTACTCACACAGCATGGGGTTTCAAAGCTGAGAGTGGTTTTCTGGGGACAGAAGGTACCACAGTTTTCTAAAATATCAAGCAGATGTCAGGCTTTTCAAATGCTTTGTTAGAGTTGATTCAAACCAGCAACTCTTAGTTGCACAAAGCCTGCTTTAACCACAAGACTGTTTTACTTGGAAGATCCTGGAAAACAAAACTGAGCCAATAATCTTTTGGCTGAAGTTTGGATTTCCCTTTTCCAGACAAGCATTCCAGGCTACGGATTCATCCTCAAGTTTACTCTTCCTGACCTAACGAAAATTGCTGTCCTTTAACCGAATGTCAGTGAGAACAAAGCACGTTCTTGTTCAGTGTTACCTACTGGCAGGTGATTAAACATCCATCTTCCACCTGGGAGGAAGAAAAGAAGTATTGCATGGGATCAGACAAACAGCAGAACAGAACTTTATGTCTCCCATGTCTCTGAGATAAATTCTCTAAGTCCATTGTAACGAAATAAACAGAGTTCACACCAACAGTACCAGCAGTCATCACTGGATTTTGGGGGGATATTTTGCTGAAGATAGGACAAATATTCTGAGAACACTTCCTGGATGGAGCCTCTAGGGTGCTTGGAAATAAGCTGTTTCTGGCTTCTGATCAGGGTTGGGTAGAAGTCAGTATCAGCTGGGCATCCTGTCAAACCTCTAGCATTTCTAGGAACTAGGAGGCAAAAGCTGTAGGGAACTTCTCCAAGAAGGACCACGCTGCTGGAATTTCAGCACCTCTCAGTGTAAGAAGCAGTTAATCTGGAGCTTTCACAATCATGGTTTTGAACCCTGGCACTTAATCTTCACTTATGTTCTACTCTAAGCAATTTATGTTTGGGTTTAGCTCTCTCTATTTCTAAAATATCCGGTAGCAGTTTTAAGACCCGCAAGAAATTAATTCTCTGGAATGTGTAGTTTTCTATTTACTATGTTTTTCTTTCTGTGAGTATCATCCAAGTTCAGTATATTTTACTCCATTTTTGCAATAAAACTTGTAGGGTTTTTTCATGAAAAACTGTTTTAGTAGTATCCGAGTTTTACTATGTAAAATAATCCAACTGCTATTACTGTTTTTATCACCATTTTCAAGAATTTGGTTGATTTTTAAGGGAGGACAACAAGAAGCCCAGCTCCTTACTGCCACAGGGTCCAAAACAGCGTATATTTACACTTCTTATTTTTCTTCCCTCTGGTCAACCCACTGAGTGAGTTCCTTTGTTCAGCTGAGCTGTACTTGTCATAAGAATCAGGGAGTGGGAGGAAAAAGCAGTTTTAAAACACTGTGTGCTGGAAGTAATGTGGGCCTTGTCCATAGAAGCTGTTCAGACTGATTTTGGTTTCCATGGTCTCCAAGGATCTGCTCCTCAGCAGAAGTGAGCTGCAGTGGTGTCCTGATGCCCCCTTCTCTCCTGTCACCCCTGGGATTTAGTAGAGGGCCAAGCAGAGATTTATGCTTCAGAGGCCTCTCTGACAGAAATATTTGTGAGGGGGTTGATAAGCCAGAAAGAACAGAGGCCAGAAGGGACACCCCAGTCTTATTTTTCTGGGAATAATGGTCAGCAAGCACAAGTGACAAAAGAGCCAGGGTAGCTGATCTGAAGGGCAGAAGTAACAATGCCTTTCCTAATTTTTCACTGAGTTTACTGTGGTTCTTATTACAGCTACATTATAAAGAAATAACCATTCTACTTTCCTTCTCTTTGTGAAACCATGTAAAGCCACCTTGAACCAATCCCATGGGTGCAAGGGAAATCAGGCATTGCTCTGAGACTCATCCTGCCCTCTGGAGAGAGAGCAGCCAGCAGAAGAGCTGCAGTGTAGCAAAGCACAGCACTGCCTCTAGCCCCCAGCTAAGCGGTCCTGCTTATTTGTGAAGGCTGCAGCACAGTGTGGTGCTTGGGGGGCTGTAACAGGGTGCTTTTACCCCTGCATGCAGCTGGTACCACCCTTTGCAAAGTTCTATTTTGGTCCTGTGCTGCTGGACTGCTTATTTAATTTAAATTTCCCAATTTAAACTTCTGAATTCTTATTCATGATGAAAAGAACAGATATTTTCTTGAAAAAAAAAATAGCTGAATAAGCCCATATCATATCTGAATGGCTAAGAAAACACCTGGTAGGGCTATAACACCCTTTTCTTTCTACAATTCAAACAATGCTTATTCTTTGTTTGTTAGGGTTTATAAATATATTATTTGGTTTTCAAATCTTGATTTCTTTCCCTGCCCCTAACTTTCCTGTGCATTTTAATGCTTTTCACCATTCTATCTATCTGTACATATTAATCATTTTCCAAGGCATTGCTATTCCTACTATTTTATTGAATAGATCTTTCTCCTCCATAAGTCTGTATCTCAAGTCTCAGTCCTAACAGATATTTTTCTTTCTACCATTGTCCATGCTGCTGAAGATGTGGTAAAACTAGTCATATCAAACCACAACATTTTAAATAACTACCAAGAATTCAATATACAAACTTTTTAAAGAAATAGCAAAAGAGAAGTATAAATAAAAAATGGAGAGAAATCTTAAGGAAATGGAGTCCAATTTTTCGCACTTCTTCAAAGCTGTTAAGAACCTGTATTCCCCAGTTAAATGTAAACTCCTCTAACTTGTGGTAACTCCAAATCCATGTTTGCAAGTTCCAGTTACATGGGCTTGCTTGCTTCTAAGCAAAAGAGCTCTAGACCTGGGTTAGAATATCCTTCAGATATGCCTTCAGGGTACTTTGCCTTAAGCTCGCACTAATCTGCTACTAATGTAGCAGATTAAATCTCAGGGTTCTTCTATTTTTTCCACCACAAACACTTATTTTCGACAGCAAATGTGTATATATATTATATTAAAATAGCAGTTCCTTTATTAAGAGCTTACTGTCAGCAAGCAGAGTAGCTTGGTTAGTGCTACTCCCAGAATGGGAAATGGCACTGAGGAGGAGACAAGTCGTGCTGCTTGCAAACATTCGCAAATTTACTGCCTGTGAGAACAGAGTAGTTGTGGTTATTTGTGGTATCGCCATTCAGAAGAACAAAGCATGCTTGGCTAGTTTTTATGTCCAGATGGAATTACATAGACCCTGATCTTGAATTCTGGCCCAGTATCTTGAAGGAGAGAGGAGATGGTAAAGATGAAACACTGCACTCCAGTTCTAAGTGAACAGGAATCATTTAGATATTGGTGTGGGGTGGCATAAGGTACAATTTGGAGCCAAGAAATTACAGCCACAGACACTTGGCACATCAGAAAGAGAGCTTCCGTCCTTACCACTCAAATGTGAAAACTCAAATAGAAGCATTTACAGTAAGTAATTTGTAAATGGAGTTATCAGTATTAGCAGAAAATGGGGAACATTGGAAATTCCAACAGCAAAACAACAACAACAACAACAACAAAAATGTAAATAATTAGAAATAGGTCAGATAACAGTAAATACTCTAGAATTTGGCCTTTTACAGGAATTAAAATGACACTGGATTATTTTTCAAATATGATTCAACTTACATTCCATCTCTGGAAAAAGTAAACAAAAACAGCAAACAACAAAACAGTCCATGTAAAGATAGCTTGTTTCAGTTCATCGTATAACTGCAACGAGTTTTATTCTTAACACTGTCATGCACAATTGAGCCTTGAAAGATAACACAGCTGAGGTGCTAGTCTCTGGCAAAATAATAGCCACTTTAATCTGTGGTAGGTGTACCATAGCCATTAATTATCAACTTGGCTAATTAGTATTGGTAGCGATCAATCTTTTCTTTCATAATTACTGCTGATGGATGTACTTGTGTGTTTTATTAAAAATTATTCCAGAATGATTTACAGGAAATCCATAACATAGCTACGTCACCTCTGAAAAATGATTTTAAAAAATCAGATGTGATAGAGAGGTCCCTTGGTACAGTGAAGACCAAACTCTACACAGCAATTTTCATGTTTTATGTAGTAGGTGTAACAAAGCACCCACTGGGTTTCCAAGCTCAACAAATATCAACTTACAAAAACTTGTTTCCCAGCATAATTTATTCAAGTTTTAGCTCCAAAAAGAGAAAACTCATGGCCACCCATAGTTTGGTGCCAAAACCTGATGAACAATAAGCTCAGAAAGAATTATTCAGTAGTTCTGGCTGTTTCCAAAGTACAAACGCAAGAGCAAAGCGACATATTATTACTAACAATCCTGTTGTACATGACAGAGAAGTAATTCTATAAAGGCAAATCAATGTCTGTACATAATTGTCTCTTTTAATCTTAAGAGAATTTGAAGAAGGTTTTGTTTGTGTGTTTCTAAAAAAATGCTGTTACATGCTATTATAGGTCAAATTCTTAAACCATCCTTGACATAGCCTTCCGTGCTCCTGCTTCCTTTTTGATGTCTGGGTAGTTAAAATTGCTAAATATCAGAAAAAAAAGCTATTGAGAAATTTATATTACATGTTGGATTTCTACTTAAAGATAAGCATTTGCTTTGACATTACTAGATGAAAAAAAAAAGCCTTTAGTCATAGGCTTCCTTTATATGTGTAGCAGTTATTAATAACAGCTGTTATTTTATTATAAATCAAGATTAGTTTTTGAGATGTGACATTTAAATTACACACAGTAATAACTAGCAGATATAAAATGAGAAAAAAAAAAAAAAGACCAAACAGAACTCTTTTGAGCAGAAAATATTTTCCAAGGTTCCAATCTTGCAAAAATTTCTTTATCCTTTTAAATGAGCCCAAGGGGAGTCATTTCAACTGATGTAGCAGGGTGGTTTACAATGGGTAACATTTCAGATAGTCTCCAGAAGTTTCAGGCTATGGACAAAACCTCTATAAAAACTCAGACATTTTTTTTAAACATTGTGACAGCAGATAAACTGATGCCCTTGGAGTAGAAGAAGATGTGACTATGTCAGTTACCACACAGCAGTAACTTTTATGTGCATTCTCATCAGTATTTCTCTGCCCTTTCTGACAAATCATTCCGACATTTCTGCTCCCTGGGCCACTTCATTCGTTGACTTCTTGGTTAATATAAACACCTCAGTGGCA
>VXAV01002672.1:332363-346650 GCA_013399715.1 Alectura lathami | reverse complement strand
TAACAATAACCAAGTTGTTCGTATGGAAATGGACTACATCTTTAACCCATCAGTCTACATGTTTTGTGATTGTTCTACTTTCTCTACTTCAGCGTTCAGAATTGAGGACTCAATTCTTACTCATGACTTTTCTATTAAATTCTATAAACTGTTCTGAAATCAGTAGTAGACAACTGTCCATCAGCTACTATAGGGTCACTAGCTTATATCAGACGAGACGTCAATCAGCCGCCAGGCAGGTATAACACGGTACTTATCCAAGCTAGATTTTGTGCAAATGGCCCACAGGTTAAAGCTATGGGCGCTTGCTGACAACTTACTAGAGATATCTAGTTCCCCTTCAGGTTCTTTTAACCACAAAACCACAACTTAGCAGGTGTTTAGATATAGCTGTCTATTAACATTTCACCTATCATCAGAAACTCTAGGATCTTACATCCGATTTCAAGAAAGTCCTTGAGAGAAGAAAGAAAATACAAAGTTTAATTGTAATTTCGTGTGGATTTCTGCAATAAAACAGCCACCAATAATGTCATAGAAACTCATGTTATACATGGGATTTCAGTATTCTAAAACCTATATATTTATTTCCGTAATACTACACCATGCATTCATTATTGTCAACAACTGAGATTTCAGCACTGAACTTTAGAAACAAAAGTTACAACCAGCCTTTGAGTTACAGTTTAATACTGTTATTTTAGTTCAGAATTACCTGTCAAAAATAGATAAACTTGGGGGAGAAAAAGCCTACAATAGCATTATTGATAGCTACATGACTAGTTAGTTGACTTTGAAAAGCTTTCCCTGCGTTTACAGGCCTTTCTTCATACGCAAAATAAGAACACCACTATTCTTAGGGAATTTATGAAGATAAAATTATTAATTAACTACATGACTAATATTAAATTACAAGCATACTTCTACCTTGGGATAGATCAAGTGGCTTTTAAAGCTTTTCAGCATCTTTGCCTTTATCAAGCTGTGACTGTTATTAATTAAATCTTGTTCAACTGAATTACTTAGAAACAGGGGCTGCAGCATGGGCAAGATAGCATCTATTTTGTGGCCTTTTCAGACGGATTTAGATTTCCTAACAGCTTGCCCAAGTTCTATGTAAATTTCCATTTGAGAATCATAGCGCTTGCAGCTAAATGTACATGGTCCATCTCTGCATAAGACAGCACTGTTCAGATCTGCTTAGTTCTGCAGTTTACACAGCAGAAAATGTCTCCTCGTTGGATCCCCTCATTGCTCACATACCCTTTAGTAATGCTAATGACCTGGCTAGCAGTACAAAGCAGTGGCAATAATTTTGATCCCTGTAACACAGAAATAGTGTATAGGGCTGAGTACTGAAATGAGTATCCTGTAGGGGCATAGGTCATGAAAAACTCAAGGGGAGAAGTGTGAGAGAGTGAGTGGCTTCCATTCAAACTGTCTTGGGGAAATGCTAACCAGGACCAAGAAGTGAAAAGGAGAGTCTTTTTTATTTCAAGACAGCAGGTTTCTTCCAAACAACCAGATTCAAAGCCCCTAAATAAGTGATTTTGTCTCAACTGTGGGCCTTCGGTGTAGCTTCCTGGCCTGCAGAAACATCTTTTGTATTGAAGAACTGATCCATCTCCCTCAACTTCCTGTGTCTTCCCAAAGACAGGGGAAGATACCAATTTTCCTACAGCCAGGTGATTAGTATTTAAATTCATAATAATGTTTCATTGGCAAAGACTGATCAAGTACCTTCAGTCACAAGCTACAGTAGCTTTAAAGTCTTACCTTAAGAAAGAAATTCCTTTAAATTAGGGCTTTGGTATGGAAAGCTCTATATGGTACATGTGATTTATTAGGGTAGAGGGAATGCAATCTTTTACACAGCTTGTGATAATACCTTGTGAAAGAAATCACTAATGTCCTTTTAGCAATG
The DNA here is from genome assembly GCA_013399715.1 of Alectura lathami. Classification (NCBI taxonomy): domain Eukaryota; kingdom Metazoa; phylum Chordata; class Aves; order Galliformes; family Megapodiidae; genus Alectura; species Alectura lathami. The sequence goes on along the minus strand of VXAV01002672.1, from coordinate 344,726 downwards.
GGCTCAAAACTGAAGATACTGTTTGAGATGTGGTCTCACCAGCGTTGAGAACTGAGGGATGATCACCTCTCTAGTCCTGCTAGCCACACTCTTTCTGATGCAGGCCAGGATGCCATTGGCCTTCTTGGCCACTTGGGCGTAGTGAAGGCTCCTTGGCCTCTGCTGGGCTCCTTGCACAAATGATCCCTTTTCAATCACTGGACAAAAAATGAAAAAAGTAGCAACAGGCTTCATGGCAGTTTTCAAATGAACACCTCCCTTTTCTCAAAATAGATTTTTATTTCTGACAGGTTACATATTTGGAAGAACAAGTAGGAAATACATAGCTACTGTTACTGTGCAATTGTTTTACAAAGAATCACTAAGTCTATTTATAGAACTAGCAGTCTAATGACTTTTTTTGACTGGTCAAATTCATTTTGTGCCCCTCAGAAATCGCATGTGGTAGCTCTTATTGACTTGTGGTGACATCTACCAGAAAGGAGAAAACTGTTCACTGACCAGCCCCTTGGTACTGAACTCAGACAATACATTGCTCAGAACTCAACAGGTTGCTTCTAAACGCAGAGCCTAAAGTCAATAAAAGCTTCACAGGCTTTTTGACTTTCCCCACGGGAAAAAAATATCTGTGAGGTTGTTGTTTGGCAAGGCATTGATTAGCATATTGTTGTAATAGAGTGTTGACCTAACGATCACAGGCTCAGCACGAACAATCTTCCAAGCAGGAGTATCTAGCAGAGTAAGTACTCATTTCTCTATCGAGTCAACCCCTATAATTAACCATTTTGTTAACTTGGAAGTTCTATATTCCAGGTGTTGTACTACATTTACAACCGAATAAAAATAAAGCAAGACTTATCATCTAGTAAAATCAAATTATTAGCTCATCTAAAACTAAAATAAATTTTTAAATTTTGTATTCAAAAGATTTTAAAAAAATAAAGATGTATTTTCATCTGCTTTTTATTTTTCAAGCTATTTTTTTAATAAAACTGGAAATGACCATGAGATGGCTTGGACATGTCAGGACACCCCCAGAGCATGAAAAAAATATTCACGGACACTCTGCTATCCAATTCAAGACAGCAGGCCATAGGTGACATGAGACTGCTGTATTTGTAATACTCCCATTAACCCAACTGCAATGCAGAATTCAAAATTATTGTTACGAGCTTCCTAGACATTTAAAGAGAGTGTTTCTCTTGACCTTGCCAAAACAAAACAAATGAAAAAAGGAAATAAGAAAGTCATGCTGAATGAAAACCTGTGTTGGACTGTACTAGACACATTTCATTGCAATGGCATATTGCAGTGAAACAGTGTGCTTTTTGGTTCCGTGGAGGATTGGAACTGCAGGCTTTTCCTGTAGAATTAAGGTCATACAAGACAAAAGAGTGCTGCACTGCTTCCCTCCTGCCTGCCCGAGCTTGGTTTGCTTTTGCAGAGAGTTGCTCCAGTGTTATTCCCAGTTACAATTTCAGATTCATGGGGCATCCACCCTTCCTCAAGGAAGATCTGGATTTAAAGTATGGCTGTTTATGTTCTGCCTGACTCTGTGCTGTATGCTTGATGTTTATAATGGAGTTATACTGAGACCATGAAGAATGGGAACTTTTAGCAAAAGCAATTATGCAGATCTTAACATAAGTTTTGCTGCCACTGACTGAAGACAAGTCATAATCCTCTTCTCTAGGAATCATGGCACTTCTGCAGGTTCTCTAGCCCACTGTTCTGATAGTCACGAGCATGATGTTTTAGAGCTCCCAGAATGCAGATCAATGCTTCTTCAACATCGGCAAACATTTGTGACCAGCTTGTTCAGAGGGGTCCAATGAACAACAAAAGGCCTTCTTATCTATCCACTTCTGTGGATGGATGTAAATTAGTTGTATATATACTAGCTCTGTTACCATGTGCCCACTGCAAATTCATTCACCAATATAAATCAGAAAGGAGTTTGGCGTATATATGTTTGCATCCCCTTTCTAAAGCAATAAAAGAGTGTGTACAGCGTGATTCTCCCAAGACCTGAGTTTGTTTATAAAGATTGTGTTTATTAGCAGGCATTCCTGCCTCATGGCAGAAAGCTAAATGCCTCATTACGTGATTATGTCTACACTATAACTCTGTATCATTCTCATTTTTACACAGAGAGCTCTGAGGCAAAGCATAAATTGACTGTTCAAAGGGCAAATTATCATTGACCCACGACTGAATGCCAGCCCAAACCTCTGTGTACCAGACGATGCTTCCGTACTTCAGCTCTGAGACATACTCCCCATAGAGAGGAGATTTTCCAGAAGTAGAGATACTCTTAAGAGCAACGTAAGGCCATATACTGTCCTTACAGATGAGTATTTAAAAACTGAACAAATATTGCATGATGAGATGACAGACAGAATGCTTGCTGTGAAAAGTGGACATTTTAAGGTGATGTAAAGGTGAAATCCTTCAAAAGGGAGAATTAAAACAGTAGCACAAGTGAATGCAATTACACTGACATACAACAGGCATAAATGGGATAAAAAAGAAGCACTGAAGTAATTTCATCTTGCTTGCAGTTTAGATGCCCACAATGTTTATGTCCATGAGCCAGTCACACATACTTCAGCACAGAGGTAAAAAGCACTTCTAAAAATGGATTTGTCTGTTTAATCTTTGTGGCTTGAAATGAAAAAAAATTCATTCTGTTAGTTCCTTTTCTTTCTCAGATGTAGAAGAATATTTTATCATTGCGTTGCCATTTTTTTCTGCAACAATGGACGTATGCTAAGCATAAGTAAGCATCTGAATAAATCCTGGAATAGTTTCTGAGAGGTAAATGAATGAATCCATGGGCCTTTACTTGTTCCTGTTCTCTAAGTCAGCCTGTGCTCATTTATGCAGCATTCTCTTCAGCCAGTCTTTCATCCATCTCACCATCCTCTCATTGACTCTAATATCCTTGAATTTGCATATCAACTTCTTCTGCGAAACTTTATCAAAGCTTTACTCAGATCTTACTAAATCAGATCTATTGCATCCCCAGTCTCTAATTTATTTGTCCCACTTGCTCCTTGATTAATTCTATCACATGCTTCTGACAAGATCTACTTCTGAAAATCCATGGCTCTTGGCTACTCCTTAACAGACTTTATTCTAACAAGTTATCAAGTACATCCTTTATGAATAATTCTAGAAATCTTTCCCAACACAGCAGTTAAGCCTGTTGTCATCTGCTTCACGACGTCAGTTATTGCCAAAGTACAAAATGTCACAATGATAAAATTCTGGCATTGCCTGATCAAGTGAAGATGACCTCTTCGCGAGCTGTACCTGCTTGGTGTTACACCTGTAAGACAAGATTTAAGATGTGTCCTGCTGTCCCAAACTGCTGTAGGATCATTGCAAGATACAGCAGAGGGAAGAAAGAGCAAATAAACTGACTTCAAAGGCTCTTAGGTGAGAGAGGATTTAAGGTTCTACAGCTCTGTGGAAAAAAAACAGCTAAAAACAACATGAAAAGATAAAGTAGTTCATCCACTTGTCCAAGCCATATTATGCCTATACTATTTCAGACAGGTAGTTGTCCAGCCTCTTCTTAAAGACATACACAGATAGAGCACCAACAGTTACAGTCTCCTTTAGTGCTTCATTGTCTCCTTACTAATAGAAGTTTTTCTGTGGGATTCTTTGCTGAAGGATGTGATAGATAAAAATGTGATAAATATTACAAATATTGCCCCCCTAAAATTAAATAAGCCATATTAAACATTTAAACCAATATAGTAACAAAACAAAACAAAACAAACAAACAAAAAAAAAAACACATGATGTTGAAACAGCTTTGAATTAAGGAATTCCCTAAACTCCAATTGACTAAAATCTGGGAGATACATTGGGAGGCATTTTTGTCTTTTCCTGAACACCCACTGCTCATCGGTGGCAGGGATAAGGTATTGAAAGAGGTAGACTCTTTGATGCACTATAGCCATCTTTATGTTCTTGCAATCTTGTTGCTCTGCACTGGCCTCTCTCCAGTAGGTCTGCATCCCTCCTGACACGTGAGTACTAATTCCAATGCTCTCTAGCTTACACTGTCAAAAGCTCCAAGTCAGAGTCAAGCTGCTACCATCTTGCACTGCACAGGACTGCACTGTCACCTCCCCTGTCACATGTATGTTTCTACTTGTTGCTTAGAGGCCTTTGAGACCACAGATTTGCCATGATGGCCTGAGCAATGGTTCTTTAAACTGAATTCCTGCATCTAGATGGAAGAATACCCCACTGCCCATAATGCCTCTTAGGATGGTATATTGTACCTGTAGTTAGCCCATCTGTTCCGTTGCACTCTGACTACCCCAGGTCATCACTACCTATTATTTTTATTAATATTATTCCTATCTGTTCCCTTGTAAGGATTCCAGTGAAACAGTTCAGCTCCCTTATAACTGCTTGTCCTCGCCTAGGAGATCTTTACTGTTTTTCAGGGACCCAATTTTTCCGCCATTCTTCTTTTATCACCAAGGCTACAAGCCTTGGCAACAGGGAAAATGGAACATCTATTTATAGAAGAAATGGGTGCGGAGTGCAAAGACCTGGAGATGGACCAATTAGTAGCTACTCTGTCTCGTTAGCATTCCATTTAGGATGGAATATAAAAGGGGAAATCTGAGGATCATCTGCATGAGATACTGGAAACAATGAGACCAATCTGATACTGCCTCGGGGAAATACATAATTACAAAACAGTATGGGTCCCAAAATGGGATCCTGCAGAACCCCAGCATTAATGAATGTTGCACTGAAGATAAAGAGGCTTAACTGCAACAAGCTGGCTCCCCTGAAAGAAATATGATTCATGCTACGCTAGATAATCCAGAAGAGATACTTAATCTTTGCTGCAGAAACTGATGTTAGTGATATCAAATGCTGCAAACAAATCCTAAAATAGGAGATTAGTGTGGTCTTTTTTAGTAAATATGAGGAAGGAGCTCTGCTGGATGCTGCTCTTAAGTATTTGAGGTAAATGACAATTTCAGAATGACTAGAATTTCTTGCAGACGTTGCTGACTGGAGGGTGTTCTGCCACCTGAACTACAGCTGCATCTTGAAAGAGTGGGTGCTAAACCTGGGGTTACAAAAACTGTGGAATAAACAATCCATAGGAAAGACTGATCAATTCAGGATTATATACAAACATGTAAAATGAAACACAGTTAAGCACAGATAGTACAGGAGCTAGCTGATAACCTGCAAAACACAAAATTACTGATTACAACACTGATTACAAATAACCACTTCAGATTAAGCACACCATCTTCTGTTTTGGGATCACTGAGTAATACGTCAGCTCAAACAGACCCAGGCCTACTTTATCCACAAGAATTTATTCAAAGTTTCAGCCCTCCTTATTTGGGAACCACCCATTTTGAAAACAGAGCACTGACTATGCATGCTGCCCAGACAACTGCAGTTGCAGATTCTATAGCCTAAACTTTTCTTCATGAAATACCAATAAATATGGAGTAGAAAATAAACAGAATTCTTAGTGGCCTTGTTCTTCCACGTAATCTGAGCACAGGTATTTAAACACAGAATTTGAATTTTGTGAGTTCCCTTCAAAGGATAAACCTTACACTAGTTCTAAAATGGTGTAGTTTTCCAGATGCTGTTTCCTTTACATTTTGAATGAAAACTGTGGTAACTTGGAAAAACTTGTTATGGTGCCAAGTATTTCCTGTTTATGAAAGCTATGCATATTATCTACGTCATGAAAACAGACACTGAGCCCTAAGAATAATTCACATGGGTAATGAGGCCTTAGCAAAACAAGAGTAAGAGCTCAGAATACAAAATATGGCTAAAAGGGTGGACAAAAAGGTGCATTACTTAAAATGTTATGAAACCTAAGGTATACATTTTCTTCATTTTCTTTGAGCAACCCATGTCATCAGTCAGAACGAAGTAAATAGGTAAAAGAACTCTCCAGGAAATATTCCTTCCCAAAGAAAGAAAGAAACAAAGAGAGAAGGAAAGAAAGAGCCCAGTTTTGATGTTTTCCAGCTGAACAGATGGAAATTATTTTGCAACTTTCCCTGCAAAATTAAGATACACCCACCTTCCCTCCCACTGCGTTATCTTTATGAATTAGGCAAACATGAACTCCCACACAGGAAGGAAGTTTGTGTAGTTAGGATTTCATGCTCAGATCCTTTCTCCTCCAGGAGATTTTCCTACAGACTTTGTAGGCTGAGAGTCCGTTCTGCTTAGATTGGCATGACTTGAGGAGAGTTTGCTGTGGGTAGGAGCTATCTGATCTTCCTAGAGATCCCTTCTCACTCTCCTCAAATATTAATGTTTTAATCTTTATCCTCCTTAGCTTTTCACAGTTAGGCAAACTTCGATTTCACCAGCGATCAGACCGTTCTCCTCAATAGGCTCCTTGGCAATCACATCTCCTGAAAGAGCTGCAAATCACTTTTACCAACTAGGCTCTTCCAGAACCCCTTTGGCTCTCAATATGGGAAGTACTGAGTGTACTAGTGAAAAACAGATAATCAGGACTATCCCTAGGGGGTGATATTTGCTAGTTTCTTATACAGAACATTAACTTCAGCTCATTGAAATACATCATAAGGAAGGGAGTTTGATAGCTAAGACCTAGAATAAAACACCAGCAAACTCACACAACTGGTCTTTGAGTGTCTCAAAACTTACTGCATTTTTACATCTAAGATTTTCCTGCTCCTTACCCATTTTTATGATCCCCAAGGCAGCAACACTGTGTGAGGAATTTGCTGTAGCCACTGTTGATGTGACAGCAAACACTAGTATTAGTAGAGTCCACCAGCAAACATATGCAGTGATGGCACTCAAGACACTTGTCTCTTGCGTTGGTAGTTTCCTTAGCTGCTCAATTAGTTGGCTAGCAAAAGACTGTCAGAAGGGAAGATTCGAAGAAAGGGTGTTAAAAAGGTGCATTGTAACCCAAAATACTGCTCCTCTTCAGTCTTTTGGAAGAACAGGGTTATGATTTTTCGAGGTATCATTCTTCACCATCAATGGAGAAGAAAGTCGAGGAAGTATACATACACACAGAGAAATATGCACCTATGTATGCATATATATATATATATACAGCAAAATACAGTTTACAGGGAAACAGACATATGCGAAGAAGAGAAAAGTGAGTATTCCTGTGTCCCACACCATGAGGCTGTTATCAGCCAGGACCAAGCACTGCAGTTGCTGGGCAGAACACACTTTTCCAAAGTGGTTGCTCTCACTCTGAAGCCTCCTGCTGCAAACATCCTTCCTTCACCTAATCTCTGCTGGACAGAGATGAGCTGGCAGTCACAATCAATGGACCTCACCTGCTGCAACTGGCACCACTGCTCCAGCTCTGCTTCTTTGCAGAACTGCACTGTAAGCCTGACCCCAGCTGCTGTGGCCGTGTCACAGCTGTTCTCCGCATGGCTGCAGCAGCCCTCAGCATGGTTCCCTGCCAGTGTCTTCCAAGAGCCCCTTCTTTGCTGCATTTGACTTGCCAGCTGGCATGGAGAAATTGATACGTGCATGTATCTGCACAGGGGTGGTAAGAGTCAGGAATGGGAGGTCTTGTAACAACAAGCAGAGTTGTGGTTTGGCTGCACCCAAACAAGATAGGCTGTTGCCTCCAAGAACTTCTGCATTAAATATAAATATTGACAGATAGCTGAAGGCTGTGGCATGATATTTCATTAGGCTGATTAAGATGAGAATTCCAGAAATGCAAAAACAGAGCTGAAGAATATTCGAAGACAAATGTTCGGCAGGAAAAAGCAGCCAAACTTCAAATACATTATTTCTTATTTAATTGATCAACAATAAGAAACTTCCAGTCCTGGTGCTCCAGTTTTTATTTTCTTTGTTTGTGCATTTTTAAGTGTGCCCCTGAACTTGCGGATAACAAAGAGCCCACTTCTGGTTAGCCTAAGCTCTGCTTGCATGGTCTGCAGGTAAAGCAGTGCCATTGTTCCAGTGTAAACTCTGTTCCAAGACAGCACCATCACTTTGAAGTTGTTTTAGAAAACATTACATGCCATTACCTTGTCTTGTAGACATTCAAAATACTAGAACAGGTGGCAATAATATAGCCTCAGTGTTTGGCCAGACTTGAAACAACTATCCAAATGAGAATACTGTGTATTTTAATCAGCCTGCCAGTAAGACTGTGGAGGAGTTTACTAGGTAGGAGTTCTGCTGTAAAACAGAGAAGGTGCTTGTGCAGGGCTAGAGGAAAGCTTGTAACTCCAAACCACACCCTCATGACCTGAATCATAGCTCAGGCTGTGAACTGAGGGAGCTTCACTTTCTGCTTGCTCTGGGTCTGACCTGCTCCTTTTCAAACCACTGGCACTGTTCCCATGTACTCCAGTTCAAGGAGCTGGCTCCTGGTTTGTCAACTGAGTCTGGCCTCGAAGGATTTCGTACTGAACTCTGCACTGTTTTCATACTGAACTCTGACAAATAGAGTAGTTTCTTAGCACTTTTGGAGCCTGTGTGGTATAAGCAGCGAGCAAGGGATTGGTCACACAGAACTTTAGTGGTTTTATGTGAGAAATTAGCTCACAGACTGGAGGGGCTGCAGTTCCATAGGGTAAACTGCTTTTCAAGTTTGAGAGCAAATCATACCAGTCGTTAAAATGAATAAAATTTTAATTCAGATCTAAGATGTGCTGCAAGAATGCAACTGTCTCTTTATAATCCCTCCTCCAAATATCTCCATTTCTACTCCTCAAAAATACTGATAACATTCTGAATTAAGTAATGATCTGAAAACTTTCTGAGTCTCTGGTACCATGTCAGCGAGCAGAAGGCACTCCAGTACATTGTGCACTGATGCAATTGCCAAGAAAGAACAAGTCTGAGGAAGAGACTCGGCAGGTCCTAGGCTTATCATTTAAAAACTTTACTACACAGCAAAAGACAAATTCACAAAATTGCCATTTCCCTCAACATTTTTTTTTTTTTTTTACACTCTCCATCACAGCTATGCTAGTTATGCAGCAAATGCATAAAGCTGAAATGCAGTCTGAGCTGACTGCCTTACAGCCAGATATCTGGCTGGAGGAAAAAGCACTGTGGGCTAACATGTAGGCTACGAAGCTTTGCAAGAGAAACAGAAGGCTTTGCTTCAGCAGTAGCCCAGCTCCAACCGTTTTAATTTGTCATGTCACAAAACCATTGCTGACTATTTACAAGTGAAGAAATGTGCGCCTTCCTGGGGGCACTACCACTAATGAGACTGATAGCTGATTAGACATATTCTCTAGTACTAACTTTAAAAAACTAGCATCTCTGAAAGAAAATAGAGATTTACAAAACAGGTTTACACATTGCTGTTTTATAACAGAAATTTACAGCATTACTGTTTTATAAGCAATCTGAAAGGTGAAAAAATGCAGGTAAAAAAGGTGATACTGAATCTCTGTGGTCAGCCTCCGAACAGATGGTATCTCAATCATTTAAATTTATTTTTTCTTCTTTGCGGGACTGACATTTCTGAGCAGCCTTTATGAAAAGATTCAGGTCAGTTTGTGTCATATTGCAATTATTTCTTCATTGAACTTCACTTTTGGGGCAATCCTAAAAAAAACCCTGTGCATTGTAAGTTTTAAATGGCAGACAAAGAAGGGTGAGAAAAAAATTACTCCCCTCACAACTTTGGAAAAAGGTGGTTAATAATCTACCACATCCCAGGCCGCTCTGTCAGCTGTTTCTTTGGCAGCACAATGCAACTGCATTTCCCTAAAACAAGAGAACTTCGTAGAGACACCGAGATGGTTTCACCACCTGACTGCTGGTCATTTTGTCATGACAGAAGGGAAGAACAAGAGCTTCTGGCTCGAGAATTGGTGCTTGATGGCCAGCACATAGTGGCAACCGTAACAAGTCCCCAGTCCCTGACAGACCTGGGAACTGGGTGATAAAAGTGTACACACGTAGGAAGAGAGTTCTGCTCTAGATAGACAGGTTTTGTGTGGCTCCTTTGAGTTTTCTATTTTGTGCCATGTGGAGGAAACCACAGCCTCTGTTGTCCGCTCTTCTCTGCCAGCATTTTTGGTAGGCTGATCATGATCATGATCATAAATAAATAAAATAAATCCCAAATAGCCTTAGTTTCATTGAACTGCTTTTGCCAACAATGACTTTCCAGCACGTGCATTTTTAGAAACTGTGGTCACAGAGATTGGTAGATCTTTTTCCTTCTCAGCCAAACACAACTACAACCTTAATCCCCAACTGCAAGATGACATAAAACATTTTTTTTTGTGTGTGTGAAATAATCCCACAGTATATATTACCTTCATCTTTCTGGTTTTAAATTAGGAGCATGGAGAAACACACAGAGCCTGTGAATCAGAATTCATTTTTACCAGCAAATTTAATTTGCTATCATATCCAATTTAAGATTATATATGTAATTTCACCTCAGAAAAGTACAATATCCATTGCTACCTTTTTCTCCTTTATTCAGCAATGTCATTTCAAGGACCCTGATGCTTCTGCAGCTGTGTAACATGTGAGGAGTTACATCCATGCACAGCATTTTCACTAGTGAATTCTTGGTTGTGCATGATGCAGGGTCATGGCTGTTCTTCAGTTGTTTGGCAAATTAATTATAGCTCCTTAGAGCCTCTTGAGCAACACAAAGCAGACAGAAGCGCTATGAGATAGTTTAATGCATTTTGTCTTGATAGAAAAAGCTTGCAGCTCAGAGCAGTAGTTAAGAAATTTCATACAGACAGCCTTCAGCTGGAGGCTTTCACTGCAAACTGCACAACTAAATCAGAGCTTTAGTAGTACCTTGTCTATGCCTTTGCTTTGAAAATGAACCAGAGTACTGGTGCAGGAAAAAGGCTGTTAGCTACAGGCTACTGTGATGTGCACCTGAAATATTAATCAAACCACTAGAACTGGTTCTCATATGTTCTTCAAAGAGAAACTTTAAAAACTTTGACTGAGATACAATAGACCTAACTATGACTTAGTTTACAACTGGTAAGTTTACGTTTACATTTACTAAGCTTAGATGTCAATCCAAAACTAAATTTCACAAAGTATCTGAGGCTGGAGTAGCCATTCCAGTGTCCACGCTTGGCAGCTGAACTGCCCTTACCCATAATCTATCAGATCATGGCAGTTTGGCAGCCTGCCATATGGAACAGGAAAATTCTGCACATTATGTACAATGGATCTAATGTAACCAAGATGTGACACTCAGTGCAGACTTGGCTGTGGATACAAAATAGGTATACCTCAAACAGAGTATCAACAGAAGTCATGATGTAAAACCATTTGGAAAGAAAAAGATGTTATGATCTGCTAAATGCCTCCTGCATTGTTACAACCTCCATTTCTCAGGGCAGGTTCCCCTGGATGTACTCTCTCTGCTTTTCAAATGGGAAGTGCAATCTTCAAGATGAAATCCAATCAAGACATCAGACCTGTGAGGTTTAGAGAGGAAAAGACAACAAGCCACATTTTTTCCGAGGTACTAGAGCAGATCTGCACATTCTCTCAGGGCTGATGCAGAATGGGAAGAGGATTAGGAAGGAAACCATCTGCTAGATTCATTTATTTATTTATTTATTTATTTAAGTCGGTTCAGTAACTTTCACTCATTAATTCCTCCATTTCTTCAATCTAGAGTGTCTTGTCTTGGAAACTCACTGAATAGGTTCTTGTTTACAATTTCTCTTAAATCCAAGACTGATGATTTTCCTCCATTCTTTTCCCCCCTGAGAACTGCTACATAACTAGAGCTTCAGTCACCTTCAGTCAAAACTCATGTACTCTTTTCAAGCACTGACAACCAATCCTTATATTATATCATTTATCGTTTGCTTGGGAACATTCCTTGCCCAGAACACAGCAATGCAATAATCTAAAAAAAAAAAAAAAAAAAGTGTTAATCTATGTCTGTTTTGAAAACTTGGTGCCTAGTTCAAAGATGTCACAGCAGAATCTGTGCATTTACTAATTAATAACAGAATGTAAGTGGCAGCATTTGCAAATAGCAGAATATTTAGGTTGCTCAAGCCTAAAAAAGACTGAGAGTGTCAAAAGGAAAGAAAAAAACACACAGACTCTTGTCATTCTATGACAAAAGCATTGTGTATGCTGGGTAGATAATTAGTGGTTGTAAGTGAGGAAGGAAAGAATTCATTTGGGACATCACTAAAAATACAAACCCCAGTTTCAGCAGCACCAAATACAAGGTAAACACAAAGACTGGGGCAGCAAATAATTGATAATATGTCATTAAATCAATTATATGTTGTCATCAACAATAGTATTTTCTCTCTGTGTCCCTTTAGAGAAGATAAAGCAGTCAGG
>VXAV01002672.1:317467-329228 GCA_013399715.1 Alectura lathami | reverse complement strand
GAAAAGATGTTGCAATACCCCTCAGTGCATGTCCTAGGATATTAAGGCTCTGCTCCAAGCAGGGCTATCAACACAGTTTGTCTCAATATACTCATAAGCAGAGCACTGTGTGGTCTGGAGACTTAAAGCACTGGAAACAGTAATACCATCCACGTTTCAAGTCTTGGGTAAGAAGCAGAATTCCAAAGAACCCTTTGTGGAAGAGTTTTTCACATCCTGTGAGACATCTCAGAAAAAGAGTAAATCAATTTTGATTACTTGGTTATTAAAAATAACGATAAGCAGAGAGATTTATGTTTACAAACATTTGTCACGAGTTGACGTTAGAATCATAGGATCATAAAGGTTGGAAAAGACCTCTAGGATCATCTAGTTCAACCATCAGCCTAACACCACTATGCCCACTGAACCATGTCCCTCAGTGCCACATCTCCACGTTTCCTGAACACCTTCAGGGAAGGAGACTCCACCACCTCCCTGTGCAGCCTGTTTCAATGCCTGAGCACTCTCTCATCTTCAGCTGTAGGTGAAAGTGCTCTGAAGAGTTCTGTTATTGGTCTGAACATGAGTTGAGAGTGGGCGTAAGTAAAAATAAAGAAGTATAGTGAAGAATAGTATGGGATTTTGAGGAGATTTATCAAAATCAGAAACAACTAGTAAACCAAAAGCCAGCAATACTGACATTAACAAATGATTCTTTACAGCACAAGACTTCTTTCTCTGGGCACACTCAGATAACATTTTCGTTTGGGGGCAAAACAAACGAACAAACAAACACAACACTAATAACTAGTTTTATAGGAAAAGGTAAGTTTAAAATATACAGAGAAAATGAAATGTAGAGGTCAAATTAAAGCACTACTTTGTGTATGACATTTTCAGTACTGCCACAATGTTTACCCAGCATTTTGCAGTTACACTTTCATGCTAATGATATTCTTGTACTACAGAACACTACTGTTTGTGGAAAAAGCCTCAAGTATTTCCTAGTACCTGGTAGGAGATAAGCTCTGCAAAAGCCATCCAGTGAGGGCTTGTTTATAAAGTGATACATATCATTGCAGAAGTGAGTGTGACCACAGCCTGCCAACTGTGTTGATAAAACATGAAGCAGACATGCAACAACGATTCAACTTTTGATCATTACTTTAGCCTTTCGAAAATAATGTCACACATCATTATACACATCACAAAGGCACAGACAATTATGTGAGATTCTTCATAGAATTCATTTTTTTTCCTCAGGAAATGTATGCATGTGAAACAGCAACAAGGACAGAAGTGACAATCCCACTGCAGTGAGCAGACAACTGCGAGTTGCGCTCATTTAAATGCTTGAGAGTCCTCGCAGCAGAAAAAACCAAAGCAACAGCTATGGGGAAAGATGAAAGCTACCACAACTGACGGAGCTGATGCTAATGAGGAAAGACCATCAATGCAAACTGTGTTCGCCTCATCAGTAGGACAATGAAGCTCAATTTGCTGAATGTTCCAAAAATAAAATGACAAATTAAGCATCATCATCATGCTTTTAAGTGTAGGACAACAGCTTTTGTGTTTCCAACAGAGAACCACATATTTCTACAGAACACATGTAAATGCACATTGTATATCACAGACACATTTTCCCCCCAGTAAAATGCACCCATCCAAAGTCTGGTAGGGATAAGTGGAGCATTTAAAACATACCGGCAAAAGTAACAACAGAACGAAATACATTGCGGATGCTGATTCTGTTGGGTACCCTCACAAACCAGCTGACAGACCAAAATTAAATAACACCTGTACAGATGTGTTACAACTGACAAAGACTGGGGAGTGGCAAATGAGAGATAATTCATTTTCACTAGTGATCTGGAACACTTGAGATATTAAACAAAATACAGTGTTATGTTGCATTTCTACCAATGGCAAGATCAGAGAACAGAATATACGTCCCCCTTACAGAGGGAAGTAATTGTGTCAAGTGACAGAGCGCTTCTGAGAAGACTTGATTATAAGCAGAGACCAACTGAATTTGCACATCTAACTGAAGCCATTGCTAAAATTTTTAAAGAATTTCATTTTCACACAAATCAGAACACTGTGTCATACCATGGCATTATATCCACTGAATGACTTTCGAGAACATGGCCAGATTTTCTGTTCATTCTTTAATACCTATGTTAGAAGTGGGGGGAAAAAAGCGAAATGAGCTACCGAAATGAGTCTTGGTGAGGAAAATCTTACTTATAATGAAAGACGGAAAATTTAGTCCAATTATTTAATCAGCTAGAAAGTTAAGAGGTAACTAGCTTTGCAAATCCTTATCCGTGACTGTTTCTTGTAACAGAAATCTCTAAAACAATAAAAAGCAGCAATCAGCAGCAGAAAGTTGAAACTATCCACATCTAGCCAAGTTCCAGCTGGGAAAGGGCCTCTTCTTTTTGCTTGAAGGGAGATCTTATGAAGCACATAGCAAGAAATACGGTTTCATTAATTATCTTAAAGAGAGATACTGCTGCAGCTTAACCAAATGTCACAGATACTTTACTGGAGTGAAAGGGTGACATCTGTATTACAGGGAAATGAGTTTTGTAACACACTCTCCTTTCAATACTCTCTCAAATAAAGCTGGAGATGTAAGATACTGGAAGAACTTCTAAAGACCTCATGCATGGCAAGAAGCTGCAGATCATGAATCACAGAGCAGTGCATATTTTCTTGGGAGAGGCATAACACATTACGTCAGTAATTAGATTTCACAACAGTTTTCTTGATCAGTTTACCACATGGAACACCCAATAGGGCAACTACCGTACTTAAAACTACAAGAATTATGCTAACAAAAACGTGATATGCGGACCTTAGCGAAGGTATGGTTACTTAGTCTCCATAACAGGTCAGTAATTTGTCACATCAGCCCTTTTATGAACCATCAACCTCATTACTGCGGTTCACTGCACAAACTGCCCATGGGAGTCCAACACTAATAGTGTGCAGACAGTGCAAAGGCACACAGTCCAAACTACCTTATTATAGATCTGCTCTGAAGAAACAGTTACATATTAGGGTGAAACAAGCATTACATTTAGAAAAACAAAAATCAATAAGAAGAACCCAAAAGTGAAATGAGTGTTTTCAAGCAATACCATCAACATCAGCTTTAAGAAGCAGCCCAGGAATCCCTCCGAGTGGCAGGAAGCATTGATTGGGCTGTTTGCAAGGCTGTATGAATCGATGTCATTGCACACTCACCATCAGTGGCAAAGGCTCTGTGTGAAAGAATCGCACATTTGCATGGGAACACACTTCAAAACCAGGCAGCAGGCCTCCAGCTTTACATCTTTACATCACTTCTTTACATCTTCTGCAGCATTCTCCAGGTGTAAATGACAGCAGCGCCTGAGGCCTCAAACCTTTTAAGTTGCTAGGTGCCCAGGGGAGCTTTTACTACTTTTATTGAATTTGTGGGGAGCTGATGATGCCTAGTGCCTTCGTTGGTATCCTTGATGAAAATTTTCCTCTAAGAAGCTTTGAAAATGTGTGGCACAGTAAAACAGAAATGAAGTTTCCATAACATAAAATAGGTACGACACTTGTAAGTGGTGACGCAGCCACTGCAGGGTGAATGGACAGTCAGTCTTTTCCTTAGGGATGAGCTAATAATGCCGTAGAAATCATAACATGAAATCAAATCAACTTGTTTGCAATTACAAAAGCCTCAGTTCTGTTTAACATGTCAAAGGTAAATCACTCTCAAATCTCTAGTATTTATTATTTTGAAACACATTTCAGATTGATAAATTTGAGACCCATTTTATTTTCTACTCTGAAATCTTAGCCCTATTGTCCTATTAGTGACTCTACTGTAGTCTGCAACGGGGAAAAAAAAAAAATGTTTAAAGTGTCTGAACAAGCATTTTGTGAATTTAATGGAGACACATATTCTGTATCAATTTTATGTCTCCAGCTTAATGCTACTTTTGAAAACAACTTACCTCAGAAAAAAGAAAAAATGTATTGTTGAGACATCAGAAGGACTGAAAACAGATTTGTTGCTCACTTCTACACACTTTATGGGCCATTATTTTTCTCAGAATTTAGGTGGACTCAGATCAAACTTCCCTCATACACTCTTTATTCGTTGCCATAAAACACCATAGATCCAAAATAGCCACTGTGGAGACATTTTGTCTTGACAGTTTTCTGTGATCAGGTACACTGGTATTACTTTTTTCCTTCAGAAAAGAATGTTTATCAAAAGCAGATGGATGAGCAACAGATCACAGAAAGCTAGATAAAATACTCCTTTTCAGATACACTTCAGTAACTGGAAGATTTAGCAAAGCAGTGTTATAAAATTCTGAAAATTTAGTAAGTCTGAAGTTTAGGTTACACGAAAACTCTGGAGACTGGAATTGAATAGGAGTTACCAAACAATGAGTAGACTCAGTATTCCATTCTGGGGTTTTAGTACCAAAATATAACCCTCTTTTATAATGCAGTTTGGGGAAAAAAAAAAAAATAATAATAATAGCATTGGTTTTGGCTAGCTCCCAGCCTAAAGGAGCATACAAACTCATAATGGGTTTTATGTGTATAGATATGTTGACCAACTTCACATTCTTTTTTTATTTTTTAGTGATGATTTTTGTCCCAATTTCTTTTCTGCACACTGGCTTGGAAGCAGATGAACCAGAACTGGAATTAAATGGGTTTCAAATCATGTGATAAAAAACACAGGTGGAAGAAAAAAAAAAAAAAAAAAAATGAGATTCAATGAGGTTTTACCAATTTGTACCAGATAAGTCTCTGGCTTTTTGCAACAACGCTGTCTATTGTGGTATGAACTCTTCATTTTAAAACTAAGCTAGCCAAACAAGCTGTTGTAAAAATGGAATGTTCTGCTCCTCTCCATGCTCCTTTCCTTTGCTTTCTGACTGAGCAGTAACCAGCTCTGCAAATTAAACTGAAAACCCACAGAAAATGAACAGTTTTCTACTTGTTAAGTTCCCAAAACTGGTTCACTATAGGGTCCAACAAGACCCAGAGCTAGAATAGAGGAGTACATGGGACCATGGGTGCTAAAGAAGCAGAACAGGACCCCATTTGGGTTACCAGCTGAAGGCACACTCCAAGAAAATCTTTCATTTCACAAACGTTCCTTTGTGAAGAACAATTATTTGGAAGAGTATCCTCTAGCAGTATTTGCAGAAGATGTCTGTGCCTCCTCTAAAACACCCTGGTATTGTTCAATGTGTGAGACAAGCAGATCTGATCCTTCCTTCCACAGTTACAAGCTTTTTCTTATGTCTCCTGCACAGCACTTTTGTTTCTTCAGCTCTACACATCATTTTTTAAAATGTCTGGGTCTAAAATGTGGTGTCAAAATTCATCTTTAACTACTTGGATCAATGTACTATCAATGTATAGTACAATGAATGTTCAGCACTACTGAAAATCAGATTACCTAAGCATAGATAGCTGTTACCTACTTTTGAGTCGTGCTTGTGAAAGCCTCTTTTCCTCCCCAGAGAAGCTGGCATGCAGCAAGGATGTCTTCCACTTCCTACACAGATCCTGGGCGAATATGTCAATCACTTCTCTTTAGGAGCTCCAAAATAATGGAAAAAGTATCTTGCTTCAGTTTACTGACATATCTCCCCAAGACACAAGAATAGAGCTCAACAAAGTTCGTGACCAAATTCTGGATACTGTGACTGATAGGACTGAAATGCACTGTGAACTGATTTCAGAATTTTCAGATGACAGTTCATATATTAGAAATGAGAACGAATCCAAAATCACATCTACTGCCTGCAACACTTGAAGTCTTACAAGAATATTTGAAATTGCATAAAGAATAAGCCGAAACAACACGTATAAGCGAAATATGTGATGTCCGTGATGGAGATACTTCAGGTATAGTTGTACAAAAAGGTTTTGTTGAAAGTAGGTGCTACTCTTGAGTAGCACGAGGCCTTCTCCATTCTCTCAGCCATCCTCGCCCAGCTAAAAGTCATTCTGAAGTTTTCTCTTGAGACATGAGTGAGGCAAATCACAGCAAGAATAGCCTTGACTCTAATAAAAGGGGACAGAGTTTCTTTGAAGCATCCTCCTACTTGAGGAACAAAAGAGATTAAACGCAGAGTAACATCTGTGTGGCTTGCAGTACTTCCAAGCAACTGTGAAAAACAAAGCGCTCGGTGCCACTGGGAGCACAGAAGGCACAGAGCAGCGCTGCCTCCTCACCAGCACCTCGAGCACGCAGCACCCCGCTCTTGGCGAGGCCTTGTGCCGAGGGTAACACACCGACTCCTCCTCTCCGCCTCCATGACGCTGGCGCTGGGGCTGTTCGTGTGCTCGTCGTCCAGGCTCGGTCTGGCCCTGAGGGGAGGAGGCGATGGTGCCCCTGCACCCTCACTTCGGTGCCCGCCCCGCCGGGCTCCCCGAGGGGCCGCGTTCCGGGGCGGGAAACCAGCGCCTCCCTGAGGTGGCACGAGGCGGCGCGAGGCTGCCGCATCCCGCCGCGATCGCGCGGCTCCACGCGGAGCGATGGCGTTGCCACGGCAGCTCGCGCTCCAGGACGTGAGCTCCAGGTGCAAAAACCCGTGAAAAGCAGCCGATGTCACCCGCGGGTGGGCTCGGGAAGGGGATTCTGGTGGACACCCCCGGGCTGCACAAGCCCCCTGCCGTTTTGCTGCCCTGATGCAAGCCAGTTTGCTCCAGGCAAGGCTGGCAGCGCACCAGCCAAATGCCCGGCGTGCGTGGAAGTCAGAGGAGAGAAGGAAGAATCTTCACCCACCTCCTTGCTGTTAGTGCTCAAGGCAAGTGTTTCAGCACTTTCTGCTGTACTCAAGTAATACAACAAAAAGGAAACAAAGCCAGGCTGCTTTCAAAGTTAAGAGCAGGAAAGGCTGAGAGGGTACAGTGGTGAGGGAAGGCACAGAAGTAGGGGTACTGGTGCAATTAAAAATAAAGGCTGGCAATTAAAAAATGAGGCCATGCCCATGCCTTGCCTTTTGCTCAGCTTGTGGGCACGAAGGAAAAGCTGTGAGCTGTGGGCTGTGCTGTGGGCTGTAAGCCTGTCCATGCCCTTCTGCAGGCTTTGCTGTGTTGCAAGAGAGGTTTGCAGAACCTTCTGGTAGGTGAGCATGCACACACATTTAGAGGTGTTTTCCAGAGGCTCGGTTGTCTGAGCTGGGGCCTAGGAAAATACTGTGTCTGAAAACCTCTCGTCTTGTCTCCTCACAGAAGACAGCACTTGGTGGAATTTGTCTGGGAGTGGGCAGGAGGCACATGCTGTGGCCATGCCCTGAAGCATGCAGAGCTCACGCTTCTCCAAGCTCCTGCACAATGCACGCTTCCTCTAACGCTGCAGTGCCTGTACTGATGATTTGAGCTGATTAGATTTGAAGCTAAGATTATGTATTTGCACTTCCTGCATTTCCAGAATTTTCTCCGTTTGGATGTCAGGTAATTAAATTACAGTGCATTGCCTTGTATCATTTATTTAAAATCATAATCCAGTGTATTTACCACATATATTAGTCTGCTATACCATTGAACGCTACCAATCAGAAGTTTCTAATTCTTGTACTACCCTCAAATAACTAGGGCTTGGACACATTTTGCATTAATATAAAACAAGAATTTCTAAGCAATTTGCATCAAAGGTCTATCACAGTAGTTGTTGTGAAGGGTTAGACCAGGACAAGGATACTTCCCCTTCATACACCTTTCACGGCACTGACATTTTGTGTTCTTCTTGCTAGGCTGGAAGAATCTGTGAGTAGTTAGTAACTGTCTAAACTTCGTCTCCATTGAGTCCATGTAGTTTGTAACGTACTTAGAAATTTCATTAGTGAGTATCACAGGCTTGTTTTGTGAAATTTTATATAATCCTTTTGCCATTTAGGTAAGATGTCACAAAACCAACTTGTGAAACTAACAAAAGTATTTTAAGTGCTACATCTGTTGTTAAGCTAAGCAGATTGGTAATTTCACTTCAGTCTGCTGACAGACCTTAAAACAAGAAGATGTTTTTTCTCTTTCTGTATATAACATACCAAATGAAGTGAAATGAAGACTATGACATGTCTCATGGCAGATGTGTACCTCCCTTCATGGTCACATACATGCAAGGCAGGCAAAGGACCTTGCCTGTTGTGCATGGACACACTATTCCTCTTGTAATGGCTGCAAATTAGCTAAACTTGCTTAATTCCTCCCAAAGTTAAAATAGAAAGAGCTCATAGTGAGCTCTAGTACTAGAATTAGGCCTCAGCTAATCTAGTGAATTCTGTCTATAGCCAGTTGTGTTTCCAGTGCAAACACAGTACACAGCCATATCAAACAGTAGCCGTTTATACATAGGTCTTAACTAAATTGTACTCGTGTAAAGAGGTTTGCAGTAAGAAGGAGATATTGGACAATGAGAAACCCTTTCCTTTTAAGGCCTTGGTATGTAACCACTGTGCTTCAACACTGAATGCAAACTCTTAATTTCCCTGCAGCTTGCAGTGTGCCAGACTAAATTTTTTGGAGAATCACCCTTTAATATTTTCTTCACATTTTCACTCCTGTACATTCTAAATACAGGTTTAGATGCACACTGATAACCTCTTGGGGAGAATGAGTCATTTTAAACCTAAGTGATCACCCATTATAGCCTTTTTTTCTTTCCCTTTCCAAATAAATTTTTCTGTTCTGAAACCATTAAATAAATAAATAAATAAAGTCTAGTACTTGGTAGAGAAGGACTATTTTCTGATGAATGTAGAAATCTAGATTTTTATACTAACAATCAGCACAATGCACATACTACGGACACCTTAAATTATTTGTAACAACCAAAGATTTAGCCAAAAACATTTCCAACTCTCAACCTGAAAAATGACACTTACTAATTTGGGCAGATATTCTTCTGTTTGATTTTCAATGTACCTATTTTTTTCTTCGTATAATTACAAAATCCTTCTCAGCCCTCATTTGTTTCTGTTGCGGTATGCAGTTTTTGGGATAAAGCTTAAAGAATGTCAGTTACTTTTATTTCCTTGCTCAAGACATGATTCCTTAGTAAACAGCAATGCCTGCTTCTTCATTAAATTTTTATTGGATCAAGCAGTCAGTATAACAAAAATATGCAAACAGCACAGCATAAGTTAATTTTCAAAACCTTTATCGTCCTCACTGTTTGTCTTAAATTACTTTATCTACAGGTAACATGCTTTTCATCCCACTGCTATGTTGTATGCTCTGCCACTTTACATCTCTACAGTTTGAACACCTTGCAACTGTACTGTTGTAGTGAACTAAAATTTCAAACAGTTTTTTTCATGTGCCTGAATATAAATTAAAAATGGGAACTTTTTGTCTAGCCACCATGAAATTCAGTTTAGAGATGATTACCCAAATCTAAAGTCCATAGTTCAGGCATACTGTTTATAGAAAGACAGAAGGGAGAAAGAAGTAGGTAACTGTGAAATGGATATTAAAAACCTGATTGAAGCACTGCAGTGAAGAAGGGTACCACTTCCTTGGGATAGAATATTAGTGGTGAAGGAAATTTTGGTTGAGTGGTTGAGTGGATTATGACAATAAATTTACAAATGCTGAACTGCGTTCCTTTTAGGTATGGATCCTGGTCTCACATGTCTGCATAAATCAAGAGCAGTGTTATGGATGACTGTAGACTCACACTGGCATAATAGCAAGTAAGTGAAAGAAGAGCTACCTCTGCTGACAGCCAGGTTTCCAAAGAGAATCCCTAATATACACGCACTTATGCTGACTGTGGGGAGGGAGCAGGGGTGCATGCATGTCAGCTGCAGAGAGGGCAGAAGGGGAGTATGCCTGAGGGTACTGAAGCATCACTGATCTCAATGGCAATCAAAGTTCCATTAGTATTTGTACTCTGATACAGTTGAGATTTTAACAGTTAATTTGATCAAGTAATCCTTACGGACTTTCTCTACTGTAGAGAATCTTAAGGTAGTATTATATGTTACTAATATCTGGATTGCAAACCTCCTGCAAGTATGATCCAATGCCCCTGTGAGTAGTACTTCAGTAAGACTGCAAGGGGAAGCGGTTGTTTACAAATGGTAAGACTTCCAGTCTACTTCTTCCACCCTTGTTTTGTCCTTGGTATTGGAAGAAATTGAAGGGAAACTTGGTTGATAACCATGTATGTGAGTGGCTGCAATTCACACTGAATATATAGCTTTTTCAGAATGTTACCATCAACCTAGCGCTTGGAAACTTAATTTAAAATACATATGCTCTCATTAATTTCATTCAGTATTAGATGAAGGTTAGGGAATGAAAATTGCTTCTTCATTCTTCTGCAAGAAGAAATAAAAAAGAAATTTTAAAAATGTGAGGAATATTCTTAGCAATTCCTTATTGGATTCCTCCTTGAAATGAGTGAATGAAGCTTATGATGGGAGGGTACAGAATGCTTGGTTTTGAAAATCTAGCTTCTTTATGGCTGCGTTAATAATCATCAAATATCATTCTTAAGTCTTGACCATCCTGACTTTTGCTGATATCAGTGGGATTGACCTGCTGGATGTTTTAAGCACAATGTCCTTGGAGAAGCTGTGTTCCTTAGATTATTCTTCAGCTCAGTATCTCCCAAGTCTTCCCCTTCCCTGTTCTAATCTTCTGAGGTACTGCTTTGATTAGATTTAGATGGACAAATTAAAACAAGTGGAAATTGTTGTCATTCTTGCCTTCTACTATAAAGAAAGAGCCCCATGCAAATCCCACTACTGGAGCCACTGCCTAAATTTGAGTTATGTTTATGAATTCCGCAAAGAGAATATTGCATTACAGTTTCAATCTCTAGCTTCCAAGTGCAGACATTGATATTACCAGAGTCAGCTCAACGCTATCAATCATTAGAAAGCTTATTGACCGTTCAAAATAGTTCTATCAATATCTCATTTGCTGTCTGAACTAATGCACAGGCTGTAATGCCAATGCAATGACTCCATCTTTCAAATGATAAAACATAATTTCTTACAAGCATTTGTGAAAGGCTTATATTTTTGTGTTTGGCCCATTGAGTTAGATGGATGTGTTTGTCCTACTTTGCTGCTAGGCTGGTAGCTGTGAAGAAAAATTGCTCTTACAACATGTATTTCAAGAACGTGCTAAAGGAATATCGAAAGAAATGCTTTGATTAAATATTTTTCAAAGATAGGCTTGTTGAATGGCTTCATTTTGTCTAGGTTAAATGGCAAGCATTGCCTTTATTGGATAGAGTCGAAAACATTGTTTAACCAAACGATCTAGAATCATAGAATCATAGAATGGCTTGGGTTGGAAGGGACCTCAAAGATCATCTAGTTCCAACGCCCCTGCCCTGGACAGGACTGCCAACCACTAGCTCACTAGATCAAACTGCCCAGGAACCCATCCAGCCTGGCCTTGAACACAGCCAGGGATGGGGCAGCCACAACTTCTCTGGGCAGCCTGTTCCAGCGCCTCACCACTCTCTCAGGGAAGAATTTCTTCCTGATGTCTAACTTAAACCTCCCCTCTTTCAGTTTTAGCCCATTCCCCCTTGTCTTACCATTATCCACCCGTTCAAAAAGTTGATCCCCCTCCTGCCTGTCAGCTCCTTTCAAGTATTGGAAGGCCACAATGAGGTCCCCCCAGAGCCTTCTCTTTTCCAAGCTAAACAATCCCAACTCCCTCAACCTTTCTTCATAGGAGAGGTGCTCCAGCCCTCTGATAATTTTTGTAGCCCTCCTCTGGACCCGCTCCAACA
>VXAV01002672.1:306313-317146 GCA_013399715.1 Alectura lathami | reverse complement strand
CCACTCAACTTGGTGTCAGCAGCAAACTTGCTGAGGGTGCACTCGATCCCACGGTCTAAGTCGTCAATAAAGATGTTGAAGAGCACCAGTCCCAAGACGGACCCCTGGGGGACACCGCTAGTGACCGGCCCCCACCTGGACGTAGAGCCATTGACTACAACCCTTTGGCTGCGACCATCCAGCAAGTTCTTTATCCAGCAAACAGTCCACCCATCAAATCCAGTTTAGAGATAAGGATATGTTGCGGGACCATGTCAAAGGCCTTGCACAAGTCCAGGTAGACAACATCCATCACCCTCCCTTGGTCCATGGATGCCGTTACTCCATCACAGAAGGCCACCAGATTGGTCAGGCACGACCTGCCCTTGGTGAAGCCGTGCTGGCTGTCTCGGATCACCTCCTCATCTCACATGTGCCTTAGCATCTCCTCCGGGAGGATCCGCTCCATGATCTTCCCAGGCACAGACGTGAGGCTCACTGGCGTGTAGTTCCCCTGTAGTAGATAGTTGATCTATCTGAATGATGTATAATAAAGGTAACCCAAGACAGTGGTTACAAAACCCAGCTCCGGATGCTGCTGTAGCTTTGTGCCCTCCTTTTTACCTGGAGACTTGTCAAGGTATAAAGATGTATAGGAACTACAACGTGTGTAGGCAGCTTTACCTTTTCAGGAACATTGGAAAGCTTTTGCAGTCACCCAAGGCTGCAGTGTGTTTTGGATATCACATCTGAGCAAATCCAAATCCTCCAAGAAGACTTCCCAGATTAGATATTCAGGAGCTGATGATTCCCTGGACCAAAGGAAGATGGAAGATGGAAATGGAAGATGGGCAGAGATATATTTCTACACTTCACAATTCGGTGGCCGACAAAGCTGAGCTAATGTTTGGGGGCAGGAGGGTTAATGATCTGCTGCTGGTATAGGCCAGCAGCTAATTACTTTTTGTCTACAACAACAGGGAAGCAGAATGGAATTGCCTCTGACTAATTTGCAGTCATTCTTGTGGAATGCTGCAGTGCAGAAGCATGCTGCTCCAGGCTGTGTCTTAGTGACATAGTCTAGCCCTCAGTAAAAATATGCAAGCACTAAGCACTAGTAATATCTTCCTAGCTTCCGTAAAAAGTATGTACTAGTGGCAAACTTTTCAATGCAACTTGGCTTCTGAAAAATAATAAAAAAAAAAAGGCGTCACAAGAAAGGAGATTTTCACAGAAGTGTACAAACTTTCAATGCAGTATTCTAGATATATCCAAAACCAAAGTCTATGTGCCTTTGGATAAAATTGCGAACTAATTAACTCCTCTCAAGTGCAAACATGAAGTTATGAAGTTGAAAACATAAGTTTTCTCATGGTATGGTGGTATTTCAAAATTTTGATTAGTTTGGAAGAGCCAACAGGTTAGCAGGAGGTGTCTCAGCCAAAACCAAGATGAGCAGCCATGCAGTCAAATGGTTTTAAGATGTCTTGGTGGTATGCACTTTAAAAATGGCCAGCTACAGGCATTCTGAAAAGCTTGTTTTTATTCTCTTTCTCCAAAGAGCAGATCAGTGTACATGATGGGAAGTATTTTCTTCTGAAAAAATATGAATGTTTCATAAAGTTTACTTTTCTGGAAATGGGGTTAATTACCCAGTTATTAAAACCAATACTTGCTTTTCAGAAATCCAAGCTCAATTTTATAGTTTCTATATGTTCCCCTTACATTGTTTTTATTTTTATTTTTGTTAATGTTTTCTCATTTTAGAACTAAATATGCAAAACCTTAGAATTTTAAGTAGCATTTAGTAATGAATGTTTTTTTTTTTTAAAAAATACTGACCTATTCCCACAACTTCAGAAACATTTTTAAGGAAAAAAAAAAAAAAAAAAAAAAAACAACTTTTGTTTGCACAGAAATTCTGCTAAGATTAGGTTCTCTTTGTGACATCTCATGAGCACAAAACTGCAANAAAAAAAAAAAAAAAAAAAAAGAGCACATTTGGTTTGGATCAGAAGCAGCCCTTGTTTGTGGGGTGGAAGGAAAGAAAGCAAAATCAGCTCAGTTTTGAAGTGATGGGTCTTTAGCTCTTGGTGACGTGCCTTAGTGACTTCTCTAGTAAAATATTGGTTATGTGTAAAAAAAGGTTCTGCGTTTCCAAGATGTGCTGTCTTTTAACAAGCGGAGGATTCAGTATCTCAAGGGAAATAAACTGCTGCTGCTAAAATATTTGGAAAAAAAATCAGTTTTGAATTTTCTTTTTTGTAATAAAGTTTCACCTTACTTGCAACTGGGAATGCTGTGGCTGTCTGCCGTCACTGAGACGTGAGGATGACAAAAGTTAGTTCAGATCTGGAATGTGTTGTTTTTCAGGTACTGTCAATAGAATTGATATTGTAGATCTGAGAGTTAAATCATTAAAGTGAATGCAAAACAAGCCATATGCAGTCAGGGTGTGGAAATCTGTGCTTTTGATCAAAAGCATACGGGAATGTCGGCCAGCAAGAGGATGTTATAAGAACTGTAGATCACTAACTGCAGAATGTCCTCAAGAGAGCAGAGTACACAGACCTGAAAAACTAACAAGTATGTCTGATGTTGCTTCCTAGAGAGAATGGCTAGGAGTAGCTCCTGAGAATTGTTACGATAACAACAGCATTAAAGACATAGTGGAATTTAGAAGTAGTTATGGTAAACATGAATAAATAGAACTGAGTGTTTGAGGCGATAAAAAGGTGAATATCATGACATATTTATACAAAATTAAGACTATGTAATGTTTTTTTCTCCATTTCCTCAGCCTGACAGCACAGAGTAAAAGTGGCTCTGTTAAGCAACTGTTTGTTGTAGAGAAGGAAGAGAAAAATACAAGTCTTTTACATACGTATGTGTGCATGTAAGTTTTGGTTAGCGGGTGTGCACCTGAGTGCTGCCATGGTTAGGTTATTTCCTGATATCCATGACCAAACCCATGTTGTGTTTTGTTAGGCTCTGTGTAAAGATCATCACAAGACTCTGCTTTTTACAAAAACCTTAGTCTGGAAGAACAGAGGAATTATGGAAGTAAAAAGCGAATTAAAATGATATTTCTAGCACAATTTGGGATTCAGTATTATACTTTTGTTTCTTGACTAGGTAATGAAGTCAAGAACACTGTATGTGTATGTCTCTGCACATTTTATTTTGACTGTTTTATGCAGGAAAATTTACAGAGTTAATCATAGCTCTTGGAGAATTTCAGTGTAATATTATAAAATATTTTTAGCTGGTGTGTGATTTTCACCTGCAACAGAAAATGTGAGACTGTTGTTGAGAGTGCAAGACAGGATACTGAGAGCACAGAAGATGCGACACTTCGGACTTTCAGTATATAAATAACAGAGAAGAACAACAAACCCTTTGATAGGTAAATACTTGCAATTTCGAAGTAAAATAACCTTTATTTACAAGTGTATTTATTTCCGCTCATGGATGTAGTCTGGTTGAATGAATCTCTGGACAAAGCATGATGAGTTAGTCAAATGCTTGTGATGCATCAGTTATACAAAGTCTACAATTTCATAGGAGTGACCCTGCAGCTGTGTTAGGATGCCTGGACTGTGAAGTGTTACGGAGTTATATCTTTAAGGTGAGGCACGTTGTCTGGCGGAAATGATAGGATGTCATATGACATTGCATATGCCACACGTTTTCTGTGTAATCTGTTTCCACATATAAACATCATTGAAGACAATGTGAACACTCTGTCAAAAACGTTGTATAAAGTTTATTTTATACTTGGACTGTTGAAACTATAGAAGCCAGCAGTCAGTTCTGAGCTGGAAGATGAACAAGATAGGTGCCAAACAGCTCTGCTTCACTTTACTGCATCCAATTGATTACATAAGTTACTGTTGCCTCTAAGCTGAGAAATGCATGGAACTCTGTTTCACAGCACTGTATGGGAACTCCAGAATGACACATAACTGTACACCTTGTCTGAGGAACTGATGGCATTATAGGGGGGGAGACATTGGTACCCTCTGTACAGAAGCATGTCAAAATAATGACAATTAATAGCCAGCTTTGTGAAGACAGCCAAGGTGTAATATCCTAACCTCTTTCTACAGCAAGTGCTTATTTTCAAGGACTTGGATTGCAAGGACATCTTTTATAAGCCCTGTATACTTGTCATGCCTGCCTGAAGTTGAGAGATGCTGAAAGCAGGTAGAAGCATCAGTTGGTATCTGCTTGGTAGCTTGTGGGATTGAACTAAGTAAGTACTGGGGCTGTGATGGAATCATGAACTGAAGTATGTCCTGCAAGCATGTCCTCTGTAGTTAAATGCAGCAGGACTTTTCAGTGACACTAAAATCTAAGCACAAAAATATGATGTCAGGTCTAGTGGGAGATTTATCTTTGCTCAAGTAAGCCTCAAGAACCAGTTGTTCCTTCTTCATGTGTATGTGTGATTTTTATACTTTTTTTTTTTTTTTTAACCATACAGATATATATAGTTTATTTTTATCTAATTTTCTTCAGGATTTAAATGTTAAGATCTTAGGGTTTTTAATAGAGGTTTCATTGTGCCATAAAGCAGTAAAAACATTTTCAAAAAATTTCGTGTAATGCAGCGGTGTGGAGGTGAAGCACTCGCTATACCGAATTATCAACAAATTCATGGAAGAAGAACGAGGTTAGGAGCAGTGTCCTTTGCACCCCTGCAGCATTTTGGAAAGGTTTAACCCTAACAGATGAAGTGAAGATGATAAATCACACTGTCAGTTTTGACCAATCAAGCAATGAAATGGCAATAAAAGGATAGTTCTTTCTAGCTTGATCCTTTTCATTTTTTTAAGTTTGCGGTAAAATCTTGCAAGAAGTTGCTACTTCCATTAAGAGACTGCCAGCTATTCTCTTCTGACATGCTTTACATCCTGTAGAAAGCAGTGTTTTGGAAGAGGGACAAGGAATTTATTCTCTGAATGAACAACAGCAGTAGGAAGAGAATAGTTTAGCATGAGTGAGAATTTATACGGATGCTTTGTCTAAACTCTTCAGCTGCACCTTTGTTTGTTTTGAGCTTACTTTGTATCCTTATGTCGATATGCTCTGGGAAATCAATTACTGAAGCATCTCTCAGGATTTTATTTTACCACTAAACAACCAGCTCACAAAAAGTTTCAATTTAAGGAGACAGTTGCTTTTTTTAAGCAAATGACCATGTGCCATCTCTCAATTGGGAGTGGCAGTAAAAAGGATCACCTTTCATGTTTGTGATCATCAGGCAATAATTACTAAAGCAGAAGAGTTAAAGAAAACCTTTGCGAATCTTACTATAAACGGCCAAATCTACGTGGTTTCCCTCTCCCCTTGTTTGGATATTTGGAGTGTCCTAAGGGGTCAAATTTGTAAATATGTTTGGGATGGGCAAAATTGTACTTCATTGGTGTCTCTGGAAATGCTTTTTCTGACTTTAAGAGTCCACCTTACTTTAGGAGGTGGATTTAATACTAATGAAGATTTCATCCTGACGTATGCAATATAATGAAGTATGCCTTCTGAGTCTCAGAAAGATCTCTACCTGAACAGAAGTAGTTTTCTGATCGAGCTGTAAACCAGTTGTGGGTGACTGTTGGGAAGGATCAATGACTGAGGGATGACTGCAGTTCTTCTGACCTCTCTGTTGTGAAACCTAAAGTGAGCTCTGTCTGCTTGTCCATGCTCTCTTCAATGGAGAGTCAGTGAAGTGGGTCTGTGTGTAGGCAAAAAAGTATTGTCACATGCAGGACCTTGCATATCATGAAGCAGAGCTCCACCAGTGCTTTCTGAGCTCCAATATGGTGAGAATTTTGAGGAAAAATGATGCAGCTGGAACTTTTAGGTCCACGAGCTGCAGTGGAGATTAACTACCTGTGCAGCAGGGGATGCAGGTGCTGTAGAGCTCCTTGGGGGAGCTACAAGTACACGCATGGTTTCAAGAATTGCAGGAGCTTTCGTTTGGCTCTGAATGACTTATTCATAGAGGTGTTAATTTGGAAGATGAAAAAAAAAAAAAAGATTTCAGAATTCTAACAATGCATAAACAGAATATTTTACAATATTTCTAGTTAATATCTAATGAGAAAACACATCTTTCCTGGGATTCCTGCTTCTAACTCCAATTATTGTTAATGAGAATTTTATGCCCTCTGCATTAAAAAGAATATGTTAAGGATACGCTCAAGCAACAACCTGTGGCTATATATTCATATTTAACACCTCAAAGGGAGATGAAGATAGTGTGTGTGTGCCTGTATGTCTGTAATTAGTATTTTCATCAATTATAAATATGGAAGCTTGCTGTAAATTTTGAATCTGAATTCAGCTGGGGACTCTGAGCATCCCACATCCCAGACTGTTTGAACTGTAGTGGTTGGTAGACAATCTCTCTGGCATGTATGCTACATTTTTTATTACAAACTTTAGCTATAGCAGCAGCTATGTTATTTACGAGAAATAAAGAAGACTTCTGCTACAGAAGCCCATCAGTGTAGCCCATCTGACTGTATAGAGTACCGTATATGTTATGTATATTTTACAGCCTCAGGTTAATGGAACCGCCTAACTGCTGATATAGGAAAATGTCTTTTATGCTCACAGTGAAATATAGACAAATCCATAGCATGTTACTGAAAGTCACATGTGGTTGTCCAAGTCTGACCAAACCAAAAATAATTCTTGCCTAATCGCTGTTAACCTAATGGGGTGGTGTTGTGATATTTTGGTGTTCACTTGATTTTTTGAACTACATTATAGTATGAAATAAGAGATGATACAGGAAATCTTACATTCTTTAATTAAGGTAAATGTAAAATGGTAATTTATTTATTTAAAACCACTGCCTTCCTCTGAGCTGGCGGTCTGCCCCGACGATGGGTTGCATCCAGTTGGCACCTGTAATTACTGCACTTCCACAGACATATTTAGAAAGAGCAGTCTCTAGGGATGACCTTGAGCTGTCAGTGAAGATGTTCCCTTTGCTGCTATATTGCTATTTTCTACAAGGAAAAAGAAAACAAACAAACAAAACAATTAACAACAACAGAAACAAACAAATAAAACCTTCTGATGCCTGATGTGAAAATAGCCTGAGCCAAGTGCGAGTGAAATCCAGACAATATGGCCATGCACACATTCCACCATCAAAGTTTGTAAAAATTAAAGCAAGGATTTTTAATTTATGATGCGAACAACAGATCTTCAAAATATGTCTGCACACTGCATGATAACCTCTGACATACTGTGCAATTGCAAATGTGGAACAATCTGTACAGTCTGAAATTTCCTACCGGAAGTTGCAAAAGTTTTTTTTGCCTTTATATCATTTGCTGATATCTCCCTATAAACTTGAAAAATGCCAGTCATTTTCAGCACAGTTGAATTATTTACATTAATTTACAATGTGATCTATAAAAACACAGCATTTCACATTTTGTATGCATGCCAGATTCTTATAAAGGAAAGAAATTGTTGCTTTTTTTTTCTTCTACTTAGAATTAGATGTCTATGGCATATGGTGAAAATACAAACACACATCTTCAGAGAGGATCCAAGGAGGTATTCTGTGCATTTGTATCTATATCCAAATTCAGTGATGTCTAAGCATTGACTTTTCTATAAAGGTAGCAGACGAAGGATGTTGTCTTTTCACTTGTGGTGTGGCCTGACCTCTGAAAATGTGATTCCCACTCTGCTATTGATTGCTAATGTCAGTTTATTTATATCTAGAAAATATAATTGGTAACTAGTCAAGTAAGTCAGAAAATGTGGCTCTCAAACCTTCACCTAGCCCACTAAGTACCTTAGCTTTCTCTGGACCTCTCTCTGAGCATCCAGAAGTTCTTTCTGATTGTCTTGGACCTGCTAAATATTTTCAGCTCTGAGCAGCTCTGTGCTATCCCATCTGTGCTGAAATCATCTGGCTCTGCAGTTAAACACTTTGACTGTTGGTATTTTCTGGGGAGCCTGGTCTCGCAGAAAAATGGGCAGCAGAAAGACCTAGTTTTCTGGCCTTTACAAAATGTAGTGGCAGTTAGCATTGGCAGAGACAGCCTTTTATGTAAGACTGGCTTTTGTGTAAGACACTTAGACTTAAAAGCATTTTCCTTGAATGTGGGAAAATCCAGTTCACCTTGGTGTAGGGTTTTGAAACATGCTTTACTTGTGGAAGAATGCCAACCATTGGTTCTCTGTGCTGGAATAAGAAGGAATGGCTAAGGTTAGGAGACAGTCTTCTGGCTTTCTATTCTTTTTTTTTTTTTTTTTCTGAAAAATAGAGCAGCTTTAACAATTCATTATTTCACACTGAGAGTTATGTTTTGTCAACCTAATATTTAAGATACTCCTCTGTGGTGAATTTGGTCCTTCTTGAGAACTGTGCCTGTGTCTTGCAGTTAAATGTTGATAGAACACAGTTCAGAAACAGTCCTTCAAACCCAGACTGCAACCCATCTTCATGTTGCAGTCCTTTCTCATCACCTGTTTTGGGTTTTGGAATGCTTTAGTGAACTGTGTAGTTCCACATATTGCTCCTTTCCTGGATTTCAATGTGTTGAGGTAGTGTCCAAGCATTTTGCCAAGCTACATGTAGGTGATGGAATAGAAGGACATCAGAGCGTGTCATTTTCAGGTTATTTTCTGAGAATCTAGGTTGACATTTGAAGCTATTCCCACAATCTGGATTAGCTGTTGAAAAGAGATTATTATCTTTGGGGACAACTTAAAGGTCTTTGTATTTATTAAGATTTGGAAAGGGTAGGAAAATAATGTAACATGAGAGAATATTAGTGTATTGCAAGGAAGGAGAGCAGCCTATTCAGAAGCTTAGTAAAGCATGGCCTTCCAGAAAAGCATGTTAAATTTTAGCTACCAAAAGGCTGTCAATTTACACATTGTAGGTGTCACGAGGACTGTTGTCACATTTTAGTGAGTGGTAAGCTGCAGAAAGACAGAATTTAGGTGCACCCTGTTACTTTCTTGACAGAAAAGTCCACAGCACATGAGATTACCTGTATGTTTTACAGAGGCACTGGCCCATAGCCTAAGATGTAGTGTGAAATGCCAAAAATGGTTTTAAAGAAAGGTGTACACAAACAGAACTTTCTAAAAAGGCAAAGCTGTCATCCTGCAGTGACTTATGCATTACAACTAGACCATTAAAGGAAATTGTAAGTTTTATTCTCATTTTCAAATCCTGTGAGCTCATTATCATACAAACTTAATTGGACTGTGTCACAATACTTGACATTTTACTTGAAATGTAGAAATGGCCAAAGTAAGTCTGTCTTTTTTAGTGATCCAACTCTGAGTGCTCAGCACCAGCTCCTTCAAGGATAAGTGAAGAAAGAAACATAATGAGTAATTCTGGAGCAGTTTGCCTGCTGGGAGAGATTATTTCTATTGCTCATCAGAGAGAAGTTGACTTATTCGTTGAAGAATCTGCCCTGATATCTTGCATGTTTTTTTTAATCTCATCTAATGTAGCTGTGGATGTTCTCATTATGCATATAAATGTCTAAATCCTTTTTGAATCTTGCTAAACTTTTGGTCTTAATAACACCTTCAGGAAAACTGCCACAGGTTAATTGTGTGCTGTGTAGAAATATTTCTCCCCTTCTCTTCAAAAGTTGTTTTTGTTCAACATCAGTGGTTTGTTTTGTGTTACAAATTGTGATAAGTAGTACTATCTAATTTGTATTAACTTTTTTATTAGTTTGTGTATCTGTGGGTTGGGCTTATAGTCCTTTTATTTCTCAATCACACGGTGCAAGACTTTTGAAGCTCTTCTTCCATATTCTTTCCTTTCCAAATGCAAATGTCTTTCTTTAACACGTATACTTTAGCCATGAACTGGGCTGAGGATAAGCTGTAACTCACCAATACTGTCTTCTCCCAGTAATGAAGTTAACCACTGGAATTCAATCATGTGCTTCACTAGCCTTCAAAATAGAGAAGGATTTCCAGTTCTGATCCAGACACCTTCCATTAAAGTGGTCTGATCTCTTCTGATTTTTTTTTTTTTTTCCTCATGTGCGTTATTCTGGACCTGTCTTATTTGAATATACTGGAAAAGCATTTTCCCATTTTTGTGTTGTTGACTGACATTAGCTTTCTGTTACTTCCTGTTGTCTCTTTTCCCTCTGGTTAGTATTACTGTTAAATTCTGTGGTGCCTGTTTCTGCATTGTGTCTTTTTAGGTGCAAGTTTTGTTATCTTTTCATGCGTATTAGTAGTACTTGCTATCACAGAGTCCTCTAAGTACTCTACGGATGCCAGTTTTAACAGCAAATAGCATTTTGCTGGAATACTTTGCTGACTGAAAAACAAACAAAAGGGTGGAGAGAGAACCTTAGATCAACAGGTTAACTAATACAGTTGAGCTTCAGGACTAAATGCAAGAGGATACCTGATTTGCTCTTCATTTCCTTAGAAGACTGATTCTTTGAACTACTCTGAGCATTTGGAAGCCTCATATATTAACCCCTGATATGATTGAGGACTAAAGTAGATATGAAGCATTTCCCAGATGAGCCGGAATATGTGGTTGCACTGACCTACTTGGAACATACTGTGCAATCCCGTAGCTCTTGGAGCATCTGAGAGCTCCAAGATACTTTTATTAGTATCTTCTTCATCAGTACTCCTCCCTTCCTAGCAATATTGCTTGTTAAATAATTTGGGCTGCTGATGACCCCAGCTGAGGGAGTAAGAAAGTATGGAGGTGACACTGCTAACTTGAACATCACTGGAGAAGCTGCCAGCTCCTACTCTGTGTGCTGTGTGAGAGGTCGTCACAATTTGCTAGAGATGGAGGCTCATTCTTTATGGTCAGCA
>VXAV01002672.1:262378-274545 GCA_013399715.1 Alectura lathami | reverse complement strand
TAAGCTTAACAGACAAATAGAAATGGTGTTGTTAGCAGAAGACCTATTTGCCTTAATCTGACTCAGTTTAAAGCACAAAGTCTCATAGGCTTGTGAGGAAAAAACTGGTGATGGTGGTGGGAGGGGAGCAGTAGGCTTCCCCATACACCATCCACATCACACAATAATACAGATGGTCAGCAATGTTTGGAATCTCCAAGTGTCTTTAGTCTGGACACCTGGACTGGAAGGGCTGCAGGCCATTAATGAGGAAATCCCCAGTTTTGAAGAGAAAACTGCCCTAAGTTTAATATAAATGTCTGACTAACCACTTTTCTGATAATAATAGTAGGGAACCCTATAACATGTTTATAAATATCGTAGATTTGTTTTTGGAATCCTCAGTGAATACTGAGCAGTCTCTGTGTTACCAGGACATAACTAGCTCACATTTAGCTGTATCACTTCTGTCTGGCTCTTAGGCTTAGATGCTTTTGCAACCTGCAAAAGCAAGCTACAGAAGGATAAAGCAGTGCTTTTGAACGCTGCTTCTACCACTTTGATCTCAATGTGAGGTCTAGCTCAGTAACAGATCTGTATTTTGCTTATGTGCTCATTATGGTCTCTTAGGAAGCAATAATTTTTTTTGCTTGTTTTATATAATAGGTGTCGCCACTAACAATGATATTATTTGGAAATGTCTTTTACTTAAGAAAATAATTTGGGGAAGAGATATCTCTGTAAGAATTCATATTTCCGTTATGTAGACAGTGTTCTGCTCTACAGACAAGGATTCTGGGAAGGGCAGCGGTTGTTGTTTACACAAAGCCATACGGCT
The DNA here is from genome assembly GCA_013399715.1 of Alectura lathami. NCBI lineage: Eukaryota > Metazoa > Chordata > Aves > Galliformes > Megapodiidae > Alectura > Alectura lathami. The sequence continues at coordinate 273,728 of VXAV01002672.1, read as the reverse complement.
AGCAGTATAGTATGTACAGTCTTGCCACTCCTTGCTCGAAAAAGTGGTTCCACANATCTGCAACGATATGAAAGCATGTCAGGTTTGAAGAGAAATATAACATCCAAAGTAGAATGTAAGGAAGACACGACTGTAGTAAAAGCATCCGCTACACATCATTCGCAAAACAAACCTAATTGTTGGCTTCCAGGGCTATTTAATATATAGAAAAAGTTGTTATTCTCCAGCTCTATCAGTCTAGCAAAAGATACTATGTCTCTCTCCAAACCTTACCTTGCTTTAAACAAACAACTAACTTACCTCTAAGGCTGAAATGTGGTCCTTTAAACACATATTGTGATTTCTTATGCTTGTTGCATAACTAATATTGCAAATTCATGGCACTGCTTTTAATACAGAGTGGATTGTAACTCACTCAATGATATTAGGGAGCTCAAAACCAACTGAAAGACAATTATTTTCCTGTAAGATTCCAAAAGAAATGTGATATTTAAGAAATGGTCTTTGACAAAGGTCAATCAAAGACAATGAGCAGCAGGATTATGTTTCATGTGCAGATTGCCATTGTGATTTATACTGTTGAAATTATATCTGGAAGATCACTCAACAGCCCTAAAAGCTAGGCTCTTTAAAATAAAGGAGGTAACAAGATCTCATCATCTGTCTGATTTGAAGATATTTAGGAATTCTTTCCAGCCACAGAATAGTATATTAAGATAACAAACCTACATTGGATGAGAGCTGGTTCAGCACATTGTCCCTGTGGACTGAGCTCATAGTTAGCAGCTAAAGTTTCTTCAGCCTTTTAAGAATTGTTTAAAATACATTTCCTAGTAAGATACCATAGTGTATTTTGTGTTGCTTAATGCTTTTTTTTTTTTTTTTACAAATATAGCTATATTCCTGTTTTTCCTGTTTATCCCAACAAATTTCATTTTTGAAGGCTGGCAGTGAATAAGGATGGAGGGTAATCCATTCATTTATGTTCCCCTAAAAAGTGAGGTTAATAAATGCATCTTTTTGATGCGTAGACAGAGCAAATCCATTTCAGTCAATATCCTTCATGCTTAAAAATATTTTTCATGTATAATCATAGCCCAATAAACTTCTATGCCTAGAGTGAAGCAGTGATGTAAAAGGAAATGCAGAATATAGTATCTGGGGAAGAGAAGAATAGGAGAACAGGGGGAGCAGAAGCAGCAGTATCATACTAGAGATTTTATTTTTAAAACTACTTAATGCAGATCAGACTAGCAAGAAAAAGGAAAAATCAACTCAAAATCAACTGAAGATTGTTAATATAAATTTTCATAAGGCTTTTTAGATATACTCTTGACTTTACATCAAGTAATTATATTATTGATGCTAAAGACGCTGTTTTAAAATATTTTCTGATAATTTTACATGCTTTATGTAGTCAGGTCATTTCTATGTGTAAATACTCACAGCATGTAATTAGCTAGAACCTACTGCAAAGACATGAATTTTCCAAATTGAGATACTCTCATATGTGTGGTTGTTAAATCAGACTTTTTCTCCAATGTGCTTAATTCTCTGCCCCCTGATGGCCGGAAGCTGCTCTTCACTACAGGCATGTTTGCTGTTTGTAGTGAGGGACATTTTGTGTAAATGTGGGTGCAATTATGGGAAAGAGGGAGAGAGAAGAAAGGCGAAAAAAATTATCCAATGTAGGGAATATGTGCTCAAAAGTTTCTCTGCATATTGAGACCGATCTGTTCATTGGCCCTGCTTCCTCTAATTTATTTTCCAACTCTACCAGCTCATCTAACAAGTGACAGTTTCTCTCTGGCCAAACTGTTATCTTCTATATTCTTAGGTCATCCTGGCCATAACACGATTAAGGTCACATAATGACTCATCTGGTCAGCAAAACGACATATGGCTTTCCTGAAACACAATGGAGCTTGCCAATGAGGAAGTCCAGAAATTCTTTTCTTTTGCCTGCCATAGGTATTTGTAAGGTGCAAACTTTCCTAATGATGGATAGTTGAAAAAGAAGGCTTTTTTTCCTCTGTTTTCTACCTCAGAGTTTGTTTTTTTCTTATGATCAGTGCTTCAAAATCCATTTGATAACACAGCAGCACTAACAAACATGATTCAGCCAACTTAGAATATGTTGCTTCTGACCTCTTTCACCTAATCCTGCTCTTTGTTAAGTTCAGCTGAAATACCTTCAGTTTTACTATTCTCATCTCTTGATCTCTGAGGATGCTCTTGATGAGGGAGCTGTTCTTCTGTGACTGCAGAAAACTGTCATAGTAAGTCAAGAAACAAACTGCTTATGTATTCTTTTTATGTCTTTGGCTCCAAAACCAAACAGATTTGAACATCTTATTAAAATGAAGTATCACTTAACGTTTTCGAAGTCAGATATTATAGCATCGAACAAGATACAAGATACCTCTAAGGTATACTTCCAACAAGAGCTGTTTTCTTACTCCACTTAGTCAAGTGGTGTCAGAAAGAATCACCAAGGCACTAATGTGTACATTTATAAGTTGTTCCCAGTGTATTAATGAAACATGGGGATCTGTAATATCTGTAGATTTCAAAAGATTAGAAATTGGAATGTTCACTGTGAACACAGCATGAAGTTATCTGGCCCACAGGTTGGGAAGACAGGCCTTAAAATGTATCCCTTTAGAGACTGACCAAATCTTTTGCTGGCATTCTCTTGATGAAATACACATTTACATCATGTTAGGAGCACAAATAGAAGTAAAAAATTAAGTCTTCTGAGACATACAAGGTTTTCAGCAATGGTATCTGATTATTTTCAGTTGTGAGGACGTTCATGAATGCATCGACACAGGACAAGTCATATGAAAGTAGGCAGAAAGAGCAAGTCAATTATGTTGTGCGATGTGTTCCCCCTGGTTTCCACATAAACAAGTTTTTCTGGATTGGCAACAGGTTTTCATTTTGTTTTCTGTTTTATAGCATAAGGCTTATCTGGTCTCCGTCCCCCTCTGTGAAGAGCAGACAAAAATCTCCCCAAGCTCTGACTTACCAGCAGGTCTCCCCAGGCTGTAGTGAGGCCTGCACAGTGCTAGATAAGAAAAGAGTATGCTTCAAACAGCTCGGCATTAATCAGCCAGCATGACTTCAAGCTCAGTGTTAGAGCAAAGGAATGCTGTTCAGAGGCTCGCTTACGTTAAATGAAATTAAACGAGACAGACTCACTTAATTCTTGCTTTTAAAAAGCTCTTGAAGTGCTGTTTTAAGCTAGTTACTTTGTGATGCCACTGAGCAAGGCAGTTAATGGGGCTCATCGGAGAGGGAAAGCAGCAGATCTCATGGGATCCTTTGCAGAATTGTTGGGCTGGCCTTTGAAACAATTTCCTTATATCTTATTCATACCTTTTCAGCATAACACATTGTATTGTTTACTATCTGTAAACTATAATACTCAGCTCCTTCTCTCATATTACTCTTACGGCAATCCTTGTAAAGAATATGGATGACAGCTTAATCGCTGTGGGAGGCAACACAGGGTCTTTTACTTTGCATCCAAGAACTACACCTATTTGTATGACTCAAGGGAAGTGTTAGCTTGTGACTTTAAGGGCAGTAAGGAGCTAACACTGAAACTTTCTTTTTTATACCCGCTCTGAATTGTGTTGGAGACAAACATCGGAGAATTTATGGAAATCAATGTAGAAAACTGACCAAAAATCCATCCCTTATCTATTCTTCTCATTCTGTAAGTTTCTGAAATCAAGAGTAAACCAATATGCTCTTTGGTATATTCACTATAATACCAGATTTTTGAAAACAAAATAGACGGCAAGCAACAAGTAGTCTGAAGTCTAAACAGAACATGGCTAAGAAAATCCTGTAGTTACAGACACTATTCCAAAATGGTTTGGTATTAAGGATTTCTTTCCTAATTAAGTGATTAGCCAATCAGAGCAATCAATTTATGTTAATGATAGGGCTAATCGTGAATTCCCAGTTGAGTTTTAGAAGCATCTGTTCTAGTGATTAAACCATTTGCTCTGTATATATCTGATACTAGCTCCATTAGCTAAACCACCAATATCTTAGCTGTAGCTCTTTCTGCTCAGCCAGAAAGTAAAACTTCTAAAAAAAAAAATACTGTGCTGACAAATTCTTAATAGGTATCTCTCTTTTGGTCACTGTGCTCTTTGAACTATGCTGCAGACCACAGCAGTGGAAACAGCACTGCGGTGCTTAGAATTGTATCCTTTGCTCACACAGAAAGAAAGGTCACCTGCCAAAATTATGGAAGACTCATACGCAGCATTGGAGCTGTTCTGGAGCTCGTGGGTATACTTGCCACTGGTGTATGTATTTGCATTTATAAAACAATAGCCTTAAATACAAATAATCAGGGGATTTGTGGAGATAGAAAAAGGTCAATAGGATGCTGGCGTTCTGTGTGAATTAGAGGAAGAAGGGCTTTCAACAAATAACTGACATCAGTTTTTTACTGTTCCTATCTTACTAGAGAAACACTTTNACAGCACTGCGGTGCTTAGAATTGTATCCTTTGCTCACACAGAAAGAAAGGTCACCTGCCAAAATTATGGAAGACTCATACGCAGCATTGGAGCTGTTCTGGAGCTCGTGGGTATACTTGCCACTGGTGTATGTATTTGCATTTATAAAACAATAGCCTTAAATACAAATAATCAGGGGATTTGTGGAGATAGAAAAAGGTCAATAGGATGCTGGCGTTCTGTGTGAATTAGAGGAAGAAGGGCTTTCAACAAATAACTGACATCAGTTTTTTACTGTTCCTATCTTACTAGAGAAACACTTTTAAAATAAAGATAAATGAGAATTTATAAGTCTGAAATGGAAACAACACTTCTTATCTATTCAAAGGCCGAATCTAGATCTTTTGTTCTCATCCATCTGTTTCTTCCAGCTAATATATGTAACATTCTTTTAAAAATGGAGTCATATAAAATATGATTACATAGAAAGTTACATATAATACACTTGTTTATATAGCACTTAGTATCTCTCTTGGAGATTTATGCAATTCATTTCAAGTATGTTTACTGGCATTTGTATTATGGGGTGGAACTGATTTGTTGTCTACATTAAAGCATGTAGTTGTGGTTAACTTTCACTGTATTTTTTTTTTGGTTGGTTGGTTGGTTTTTTTGGAGAGCATTAGGTAGCTGTCCTGAGCTACCTCAATGCTTTCAAGTGAGAGGTGTTGAAATAATGCTTTTAAGCCCATATTTTCTTGCAAGAAGAAAAATGGATTTTAGAAGATTATGTTGACAGAAAGAATTTATCATCAAAGTGTGCTTTAATTTATGCTACAACCTTGTAGTTTTTAAGTTACAAACTGTTATGAGAAGGAGGGAAATCAAGCATTATTTTTAAACTGAAAATGAAATATCTTTAATCCCGGAAGATGAAAATATTGTGCTTTCCAAGCATGTCCCCCACAGGAAAGGAGAGAGCAGTGGTATTATTATCAGCATATTATATTTGATTTGGCTGCATAGCACAGAAGAAGCCTTGAGAAAGACAGCTAAGCATGTCAACAAGCCTGCTAGTAGGCTGTCTTCTGTGCTTCAACCAGAATGGCCTGTTGTCATCAGGGCCCCAGCTAAGCAATGTTAGTTTTTTTATATATTATCTTTATTCCAAAGAAAAAATGACAAGGAGATAAAGATTCATCAGAAGGGTCTTAGGGATGAGAAGGCTGAAGGAGAACTACAAAAGAGTAAGGAATTCCAGTGAAAGCAAGGAAAAGGTGACAGAGAAAATGGAAGGGAAATGATGGAAGCAGAAAAACAGGTAGCAAGGTTTGTGAGACAGGGAATGGTTTTCTATCTTCTGTTTTTTTTTTTTGTCTTTTCTTTCTTTCTTTTTCATTTTTATTTGTTTTGGGGGGTCAGAGAATGAGGGACAAGTAGGTTTTTAGACTAATGCTAGTCAATAAGTGTTTTGTCTCCGCCATTCATTCTCCCTCATCCAGTGTCACAGACTGAAAAACAGAGACTAAAGGCAATTTAATGTCAGACCTGTGCAGCACTCCAACGAGCTGAACAAAAGGAAGAATGGTCAGGACAATATTTATGTGAGGAGAAAAAGACATAACAGGGTTTAGTGCTCCAAACAATAATATTTTGCATAAAACAGTGCTAATTTGCCTCCAGAGCAATCATTTTGTTTCTTGCATGACCTGCATGCAAGAGAAATAAGGATTTTTATTTTCTTCCCCTTCACTCCTGTTTTCACCCTGATTATTTCACGTACACTCATCCATTCTGCAGTGTACTATCTCTTCAGGAAAGAGCAGCTCACCAACTATTGCCAATTCCAGTCTTCTGGGAGACGTTCTTGCATTGGGCAGCTGTCTTCCCAAAGACAGGGGCATCACCTCCCTAAAAACCTCTTACTTTGCTATTCTCAAGGCTGCAAGCTTGAGTTTGTCCCAGAAACCAATCTTCCAGTTGTCACTCAGCGTGCTATCACCATATGCTAACTTGATGGGAAGCTGCCTTCAAAGAAAACGTGATTGTCCACTCTGCCACTCCATGAGTGTGTGGGTGCACATGTGCAAACATGCAGGTGGTGTCTGTGTGGGTAAGCAGGGAAGCAGAGTTAGAATGAAATGATTCAACTGTCAAACAACAAGGAGAGTTTGCTCGTCACATATGCTGTGTGAAACTTGACAGCATTTTTAACATTTTTCATTTACGATTACTGAGGATCAGAAACGCTATAAGGCTTGGGTTTTGGTTTTGTTTTATTTTATTTTATTTTATTGGAGTCAGTCCAGTAATTTAAGACATGAAGTTCACTTAAGTGGAAGCACAGATTTATTCATATTTAGTGATTCTGATTTTCAGCAACTGCGATGAACTACATCTGGAGGCAGAAACATGATAAAGAGTCCCAAGATACTGGTAGTCTTTGAGAGCAGAAACTATTTTACAGCATTTAACTGACTTTTTCTTCAAAGTTGTTTGCTACTAAATCAGCTTATTAGGCATGCCTCAAAACTCCTCTGGGAATCATCCGTCTTTCTTTTTTTTTTTTAAGACACAAAGACACAATTTTTTCTTTTAAGAAATACATAAACACAAGTGAGCAGCAACATATTCCAGGAGTTGTATTTCGCAATTCCCTTGTGTGACACTGAGGACACTTAATTCAGTAGCACTATTCACATCAGTGAGATGAGGACAATAATGGAAGGAAAAGTGTAAAAACATCATTTAGGCTTCTGTTTGGAAACTGAAGGGCAAAACTCCCAAGGCTCTGTGTTGAAATAGAAAGGTTTGCCAGGTTTCTATTTTGTTAGTCCCAGAATCACTTGTTATATAATCTTTCCCCTCCCCGAAAGACAAGACCAGTAACAAGCATTCATTCTTTGTAACTTGAGAAATAAGACGAGGACATAAAATAATGTTCCCTTTCACCTTGTGTGAGGTGAACAGGCCAAGACAGATGGCTGACTTTGTGCCCATATAGAGATGTCTGCCTGTCTGCTTTGGGAAAAGCATGTCTGAATGAATTCCCCAAACAGGTGCATCTTCTCTGTGTTGCCCTTAGAGCGTACTAGGAAAAGATGGCACCTCTGTGACAGACCAGCACGTTTCCTACCTGTTTTCTTTCCTTCTGAGTTTAAAGTAACATCATTGATATTGTTTGAAAGGTTCTCTACTTTTAACAGTTTGAACATTGATAAGAGAGAAAACAAAATGATCAAGCTCAGTTTTGTCAGGTTGGACAAACTGTAGCTAGGAGACAGAAATAGTTTTGTTGTTGGCCCGAATAGGATTTTAAATAATGGATTTAACTAAAATCCCATCTCTAACTGGGGTTTTAAATAGTATCCATTGATGAGGAGAGAGGGGAAGGTGAGCTCTATATCTCAACATTCTCTTGCACTGATAGCATTCCTTTCCTAATGTTAACTTTTGTCTCCAAGTAGTAACAATATAAGAGATGTTATTGAATGAAATTTTTGTAGTTTCAGTTCAGTGGCTGCTGAACTTAACTTCAGCTGTTCAAAAACAGATAAATAAGGAAAAGAAAAACTCTGAAGTTTGAAAGAATCTGAAACACCCCCAAATGCTCAGCTGTCAATGCAATTTCTAGTTATGTCACTGAAACAAATAAATATGTGCTGCTATACCTTCAAGAAGTTCTAAGCGATACATGGCTTCTTCCAAAAAAATCTTCGGAAGTTGCTAACATTGATTTTTACACTGATCGCCTAGTTGTCAGATTATCATTGAAAATAAATTTGTCCTTACTTGTTACATAGGTGTTCGTATTGAAATTGTTTTGTATGCATAGAGATTCCAGAGCTATACACTTGTGGGTAGATATTGAAGCCAGATTATCTAATTTTGACAAATGCAAATGGATGCACAGACTAGCCTAGCGTACACAAGTGCCTGTCGAGCAGTTGCGTGTGTTTAGTTAAGATGTGCACATGCCATATTTCCACATAGATCAGTGATTATGGCATGGAAATGAGATAGTAGAGGGTGAGAGGTGCATGTGCATGCAGCTGACATGCTTATGCCCTCCCCTAAATTATGATGCTTGTACGGAGAAGTGCTAGCAATGGTCTGAAGTCTGCCAGGAGCTTTGATACTGATTTTTATGTAGAAGATGTGTAAATACCATGGTGAAGGCTTAGAAGACTGGGGAGAAAACTGCTTTTTGACCCCTACAAAGGTGGGATAAAAATAAAGCTAAGTGAGGAGAAAATAGTGAAGCCCCACTGATAACTTCTGCATCTTCCTGGGAGGATAGCTTCAGTATCCAGGGAAACAGCTCAGAGTGGAAAGGCAGAGGCAGGCATGGAGAAGGCCTGGACATGAGAAGAGATTGCTGTGGTTCGGAGTTCACTCTGTGCTTGGAAATCTCAGTCTTCTTTCTAGCAGTGAAGTGGAAAGTGATTCTTCACATAGCACCAGGGACACATGCACATACAGGGTTGTAAAAATGCATAGAAATCCTGTTACAGTTGACATAAATTTTGAAGTAAAATTTGCGGTGAAAGCAGTCATTTAATTGAACGGAGGTTGAGCAGATAGGAGATTTTCATTTACCATGAGTTTCTTTTCTAAACCCCTACTTTGAAAAGGCATATAGCTGTTGTCTGTCAACTAAATTGGACTGGTGTTTTGAAGCCACACATTTTTATGCACCAGTGAAGCAGAAATGAAAGCTGTCAATAATAAACTTGGCCATACAGGTGTACGCCCACTTACATTCTAATATTTATAAAAACCTATTCCATACTTCACTGCTGATGGGTGAAACTAGTGACAGAAAATGTATGAGCCTTNAGTAAACACATTCAGTGCTGCTGTCAGTGCCAGACTCCTGCACTGGAGAACTTCCGTATGACATGAAATCAAAAGCTCCTGTTCTCTGGCAAATTGGTCTATCCCTCAGTCTGCTCCAATAAAAGAGAAAATAAGGTAAAAGTGACAATTTCTGCAACTACGCAAATGATGTTTCAAAATACCAGTGGGCTTGTGGCTAGGATTCAACCCAGGCACAAAGTCTGGGGCTAGCCAATACTTAGCATGTTTCCTTAGGTATGTTTATACATTGGAGGCTTATGGTCTTTGTAGTTTATTGCTTTCCAAAGAAACTGGCTTGTTCTCTTCCAGAGCTAGATGAAAGCATACAAAAAGCACCATAGAGGAACTAGAGTCTGATTCACAGAGATGCTCCACATATGAAACACAGCTTCCCTACATAAATCACTAGGATTGAATCTGCCAAACTTTGCTCTTAAAGAAATGTGCAGTTGCAAATGTAATTATTGTGCTTCGTAGTATTTGTTATAGTATTCTTTGCATGAAGCCGACTTGAAGTAGCTCATGCATCTCATTTCCGCATATCTAATGTTTTCACGTGTGGCCCTTTGAGAGCAAGTGAAGTGCTTCCAGTGGGAAGTTGGAAGCCTTTCATCCAGTAGAATTTCTAGCCCTAAAATGATACTAGATGTCAGAGTTCAAAATGATAAAAGTATTCATAAATGTAAATACAAAGAGAGGATTATGTTCTTTACTTGGGAGGTGTGGGAGATATGATTATTGATAAAATTCCAGAGACTTCTAATGGTTTTATGTAGGAACAGAGACCTCAGTTATAACCCCTAGCCTTCAGTTTTCCCAAGAGATTTTTTTTTCTTTTTAAAGGATGTAGGAAAACAAAAAAAAAAATTAGTATGAAGGACAGATATTTTAGGTTGTTTTTACTCACTTCATTGTCCCTACTCCAGGGATTATTTGCAGAAAGGGGAGAGGGGCTGTGTTTGTGTGTGTGTACATGTATATGGATGCCTGTAGGCATGCACGCACATAGGTACATGGTTAGTTTGCATGTAACAAGTGTATCCTGTTACTACACTGTATCTCTGCAACTTGAGATTTAAATGATTAAGTACCTTACTGACTGAGGCCTTTTGACAAGATATTTGATATTTAACATTTTTTAGTAATAAGACACTAACAACTTAGGCAAATTATGCTGTTCAATTACATGACACTCAGGCTGGCAACCAGTTTTATCACCTGCAAGTGACTGTTAGTACAGCACATGCTCACATTCATGGTGTGCGTTCACCATGGAGCTTGTTCTAGTTAAGATCCTATTAGCTGAATTACTTTGCAGCAAATTATAAACATCACTATGATTACAGGGACCAAGCATCTCCCTATTTATTTCTGCAGAACAGTAGCTGTGAGCATCAAAGGTACCATTCCAATTAAACTGAAATTGGATTGCTGCACCGTATTGACAAGCAGCTCTATGAATAGCACAGGTGTGAATACCTGCTCTCACCTTGGAGGACAATCACAGCAGAAGGGGACTCTCAGCTGATCACACGTAGGCTAACTGGAGGGACTGGTAATTTAAGCTGGTTTCTGAAGTAAATGAAATCAGACAGTAGGATGGATCTCACGACTCGCTGGGATGCTTCCCTTTTGTAATTTGCTGCATGCAGATAAACACCTGCTAAAAAGCCTCCACTCCTCTAAGGGGCAAATTCTGCCTTGAGGAGGCAGACATGCCTGTGATCCCATCGGAAATGATGGCAGCTGTGAGAGCAGCATCCAGGGACTGAGTCTGGCCTGAAGTGTAAAGCCTGCCATAAGCACACCTGGGATAAAAGTGTTAGGAATGCAAAATGCAGCATTCCAGAAATTCAGGCTTCCTTTCTCTGCTTCTCTACTGTCAGGGTACCGGTTGAAGTGGGAAATCCCTGGCACAGAGAAGATAAATAATGTTGTTCTCATAAATGAGCTATTTAGAGTGCTTTATTAAGCTACTTTTTTTTTTTTTTTTTTTTGTGACTTCG
>VXAV01002672.1:242879-259213 GCA_013399715.1 Alectura lathami | reverse complement strand
TTGTATAAAAAATTTTAATATATTTTTTTCTCTTTTTTTTTTTTTTTTTGACTTCTCAGTAGTGAAACTTAAAATTAAGGGGAAAAGAAGTAAAAGTTGCTCTGAAATTATTTTACTGCAAAAACTGAAATCAGACTGATACATTTTAAAGTCACCTTTATTTAAAAATAATCTGAAATAACGTCATATTTGTTATTTTGAAAATGATCCTTATCTGGAAAATATTCTCATAGAATCCTTCAGAATCATATATTTTTTTCTCTCTGTTTTTGGAGCTGGCTGTGTGTGCTTACATTCTGAATTCCTGGACTAGGGCTTGTGAGAAGCATTAGTGTTCTGTAAATGAAAATTCAGCTCCCCACTTCATCCACAAATAGATAAAAGAGTAGGAGTTTATAGTCTCCCAAACACTGTATTTTTGGAAGAATGAGTCAGTCCTCCTACAGATTTCAAAACAATTAGTTATGAGGGGTTTCCAGTAAGTTTGCTGGATGATAAGACTATATATTTCAAATAAGCTTGTAGAAATAGTTTGCACTTTTATACATGTGATTCAACTGACCACAAGTATGCACTGAAATAATTAAGGAAAATAAGCCAGAGGTAGTCCTATCTCTGAAAATATTCGGGCAGTAACTAGTTCCTCCTCTGTTACATGTTCTGTTCACAGACAGCAATGCTTACGTCAGCCCCAGCACATGTAAAGCAACCTCTTTGTTCTTCTAGATCATCTTTTACAGTATCTTTAAATGTGCACTTTATTTCAGTTTAAATTTATATCTTCCAAAATGGCAGTTCTGGAAGGCAACAAACAATGACTCATCCAAACATGGAAGCTTTCAGCCAGATTAGGATACCACCAGCACGACCCTAAACTGCTAAATTCTGCTAGAGAAAAACAGATTCTATACTTATAAGTTCAAGCTGCTGAAACAAGCAGTTGTATGCCAGCTTGTGTTTCTTTCCCATCTCTATACTTTGCCATTCTATACTGATTTTTAGTATAAGCCACGAGAAATTAAGTTTCTTAAGTTGCATCTTGACTTGCATCCACTCCTCAGAGCTGGGTATTTATGCTCTTCACAGGTGTGACGCCGCATTTCTGGGAGGATGAAATGAAAGCCATCTGTGTGTTCCAAATTCCATCTACCACCTACCCTTACTTTTATACAATATTCTGAGACTGCTGGAGTAAGATGCATAAATAACCCTTAGCCTTTGTCCAAAGTTTTCTTCTCTGAGAATTTGGGTATGGGCTCAAGAGGAGAGTGTGTGAGAGCATGTCTCCAGTCACCCCAGTCATACTGCCCACTTTCATTCTGCCAGAGGGACAAAGTGATGCTGAGGTCACCACATACCTGTTGGCATGCAGTGAGTAGGTTTTAAAAATTACTTGTTTTCTTTCTTGCGCAAAAAAAAATCAGTCTGCACTGCAATGATTTGGCTTTCTTGATTATGAATATACTTGTTTTGTTCTGTATTTCCCCTTGAAGCCTTTCCCCTGTTTTGTCTTCTGATGCATTTGTTTTTGCTCAGAATGCTATACCTACCCTGTAATTTTTCCTAGCTACATGGGAAAATTAAACTTTATACCATGTTCCAACTATATTTCTCCCCCTTCCATCTTTTGCACATTTGTTGAAAAACTCCTGTGATGTTTACAGAAATGTTTTTCTAAGGTGTTTCTGGGGAAGGTGTATAGGACCACTAGCATTTGTAGAGTCAGTATATTTTAAATATTAAGTGTGAGGTCATATAAGCTGATGCTTATTTTGGTCAAAACAAAACTTGCTCCAATATTAACCTTTAAAGCAATAGAAAATTAATGATCTTCCTGTTGTGAAACAGCACCACAAAGCTATCCATATTCTTTTTTATTATTTTAAAAACATTCTTATAAATAATCAATGTGTAACCTAGATAAAGATTCCTGTAGTGCAAATTTCAGTTTGTGAACAAGGTGCCCTACTCCCACCAAGAACTTCTACTAAAATGTATTTTTGTGGCCATTCAAAAAATACCAAGCCAGATAACAACAAACAAACTCAATATCAGAAGAGCACATGCAGCAGACATGGGCTATATGCAGTTTTTAGTTATTGTATATTGCTGTTGTGTTTTTAGATAACAAAAGCAGAAAAGGTTTTGATGTAGACAAAAAAAAAAGAAAAAAAAGGTGAAAGGGGGGAAAAAAAGCCCAACATTTTCACATTGTGATGCTGGGATTGATTAACACAGAATACAAACCTAAGATTGAAAGCATCACTGGGGAGGGGAAAAAAAGAATAGGCAGTATATATTAAAGGGGAGACGATTGGTTTGGTATAAGATCGAGTTTGTTTGTGATGAAAACACCTCTGTAAGAGATACCAGAAAAAGAGAAGGGATCAGAGTGCATTTCATGGGTTATACTTTCTCTGACAGAAAACAGAGTGGTTCTGTTGTAGGTTTGTCAAAATAAATGTAGAGATACCCTTTTAGTTTCTGCTGCTTAGTGTTACTCTTGTACTTCCTTAAAAACAAGAACTGTTGCTGTATGTGCAAAGAGAAATACATTTGCCACATATTTGCTTTTTGTAAGAAAAATATATGCACTTGGTTAAATCAAGTTCTGTATCATTTTCAGTATCTGTGAAAGAGATTAAAAACGTCCTCTTTAATTTATTAAACCTCTGGGTACTGAAATATTGCCTAATTAATTTTAATCCTCTGACTCAACATAGAAGTAAAACAGTTTTAGATCTTAAACACACAGACTGCGTCAGCTGAAAGCCAGTACACCTTCCCATTGAACTCTGATGTTTTTCAGTGATGTGCAACATGTATTCTTTAAACAACAACAAAAAAAGCTTTAACCAAAAAAATCCTCCTATATACTTTGGCTTCCTGATTGCAGTGATATATTCATTTGGAAAGCCAACTTCTCTCAAGGGCATAGAATTAAAAACAAATTTAAAAAAAGAAAAAAGAAAAAAGAAACACACACAAACAAAACTACAACAACAAAAAAGGAGCAAGCCCCAAACAATAGCTGGCTCAGGTTTGTTTTTACTGGGCTACACTGTGGGCTTTATTTGTTTTAAATTTCATGCCTAACAATTTCTTAGCCAAACAGCCTTGACAGTGTGCCTTTAACTTATTCATAGCAGTACACAGAGACATCACAATGAATTTATTTGCATGCCTAAGTATTTCTGGGGCCTACAGCTTTTTCACAAAATCTTCTGCGCTGAACTTCAGAGTAAGCATCACTGTCCATTCCAATTGATTGACTGATGGGCCTGTGAGCCCAGTTATTCTTCTGACAAGCCGTACGTGAAGGAGCTCAGTCTGGCTAAATAAACAGGTCAGTGAAGTGGCGAGTATGTGGCTTTATAGTGCATGCAGGTTATTGTTTCACCACATGATTAGTTAGGGTATATCAGGTGGCCAGTCGTCAGAACTGGACATTATTAAACCTTGTGCTCTCTGGAATAGGGAGAACAGCTTGACTTCTATGAAACAAGCTTGTGCCAACCAAGCTATTAAACGATAGTTAATTCAAGATTCTGAGAAATAATTTGAATTCATGAACTCATCAGGCATTATTTAGATGTAAGTTTTTCATTAGCATTTATATTTGCCAAGCATCTCTTTTGCTTTTCATGTGTGCTACAGATAGGTTCCATTTCTTTTTGTCAGTGTCAGCAGTCATTGGCACCATTGTTAGTACCAATCTTGTACTCGTAATGACTCTTTCCATCTTTAGGTCCTCTATGAGCAGTCTGCAATCTTTGACTAGGTTGATCTGTGAGCTCCGTTCAGGCAACGCCATAAAAATGTAAGTCATGCTGTGTTTAATTAAAAAAGAAGCATTGGTATCTCTTATGTACAACTAATGGCATTTTCTTTTAAACTGGGAGAAAGATGCAGCAAGGCTGGACCAGATCCTCAGCTGATAATTTACATTTATTAAGGGTCTGGCATAGTGAGTCTGCCTATGGAATTATGATTGCATTTATTTTTTGTAGTTAATGCGCACAGTTTGACTTAGGTACTTCAATCATTGCACTGTGTTTCAGTAATGAACATCATCATTGATAACTATGAATTACAGCTCCAAGTAAAAGAGAGACACATTCATATCCTTCTTCAGGCTTTATTAAACTTTTCTGACATTTAGGAAATGCGGTTTGCTTTCCTACTATTATGTGTCAGTGATTTAGGAGAACTCAAATGGGATATATTTGCACTGTGCATAATCATGGTTTGGGGAGCAATATGTTCAAGGAATCCATTTAGAAGTCAGTAATTCTTCTGAATGATATCCTTCAAATGAGGGTGTGCCTGCACTGTGCATGTCAACGATCTAGTCTTGCATTTTTCTTTGTGCCAACATTGCTTTTCTGATCTTTTCCTATAGCATTCAGCATGCTGTGTTTTCATTGGCATTTGCCTTCTCTGCTCGGAGCTCATTCCATTTCAGTGGGATGTCCCCAGAGCACTCTGAAACACTTGGGAGATAAGATGCTGTAGAAATACAAGCATGTAGCAGAATATCTAAGAGCTTGTCCCACTACTTGAGGTGTGCAGAGGGACTGTAACTCTGGCTAGGGAAGGCAACTGGGGACTCTTGTGAAGTATAAGATGCAGTTTAAAGTTGATTTCCATTAATAAAGGAGAACCACTGAGGTTATTAAAGCTTAATTTGCTAAACTTTTGCAATTTCTTGTTGCCAAAATGCTTTTCGAGGAGTGTTGTGAGCACAACTAGAAGTAGCCCAGGAATTCTTCTTGATTATGACAAAGCTCCCACCTCATCACAAGGTCAAGGAATTACAAGATCATCAGGCTATATTTTCTGTTCTATTTTTTTTGGACNAAAAAAAAAAAAAAAAAAAAAAAAAAAAGGTCACATAGAAACTAGCCATTTAAACCATTTACTTATGCTAAAGAGAAATGGAGGAATCTTGAGGTGTCATACAGTTTTCTGTCTCTGCCTCAGAATTAGGTCATGGTCACACCTGGCAGATGCTTGTCCAACGTTTTATTTATAATACATTATAATACATGACAGTGGAGGTTTTGAATCTGTCTGAGATAGCTACTTTATTGGATCATTGTCCTTGTCCTTTCAGGAAAGAAAGCTTTCCTGAAAACGTACTTATATCTTCGTTCTTCAACTTAGGTTATTTCCACACTCTGGTCTGTCACTCACAGGTATCAAGAGCAACTATTCCTTTTTATTTCTCTTTTGCACTACTCCTTCACAGGCTTCCTTTCAGGCTTATCTGGACTAAAAGCCAGTACTTTATCCTGCAGGTTCACATTCTCCAGGTTTTAGAATACTTTGTTTGCTTTTCTCTAGACCTTCTTCAGTTCATGGACATCTTTCTTGTACTCATGCCAAGGCCTGAGGCAAGTTTGTCCGCAACACAAATACTGTCTTCCAGCATGCAGGCTGTTGCTTAATGCAGTGCTGTGTACAAGCACATTCCACCATTGTGTTACTTAGAAGATGAGAAAAAAACCTTTGAATTTGGCAGCAAAAGGTTGAACAGGTGAGGCTGACTGTTGAACACCAGCAGTAGCTCAGCCTGCCAGTCTATTTAAACAACTGAGTAAATCAGCTGCTGCTGAGCTTGGGGAGAAGGGAAGCAGCCAAGTGTGTAAGCCCAGTCTGCTGTTGCAACTTTAGTCTGATGGTATAGAAAACAAAATGTAAAAAAAAAGCAGGCAAGTAGATATTTATGGCTTTTGGTTAAAATCAAAGTGATTACCAATTTAATCTTACTAGGGTGATAATAATGATAATAAATAATATTTTGTGCTCTTTTAGAAGTGGAATTAATCAACCTCCCTAAAGAGTGTTAGGTGGAAGAGGTTAGTAGAGAGATGCTGAACTGAAAGGATATACCATAAATCACAGCTGAAGTAAATTTTACTTACTGAAAAGGAATGGTTGGGATACTCAGTTTTCAAAGCAATGGACATAGTTGTAACAGCAGTTCACTGTTAATTAAAACACCTTTGAGAAACATTTACCTTCACACTGTTTAAGGTGTTTATTATGTTCTAATTTCTTTGTCATTTCTTTGCATTTGCGTGAGGGAAGGTATCTGCTGATATGTTCTTTGTTCATTGTAGGAACAATAAATATTGTGACTTGTCAAATAATAACATCTATTAGTGAAAAAGTGGTTGCTAATATAAAAATCAACAAACATTATTAACAGCAGATTACAGAATAAATAGTAGTTTCCAAAAGCTGTTCCTACTCATTAGAACTAAAAAGCCTTTTTGCTTGTCTAATGAAGCATGCATGCACAAGGATTTGTGTGGAGTTTTGTCATATGCCCCCAGTGAGGAGCATCAGTTGGTTGTTCTGTCCAAACAGACCCATTTTCATTCTGCTCTTTACCACTTTGTTTCTGGGTAGGAACCCCGTGGCAGAACTGGCTGCCTGACATCACCACACACCTGCAGCCCACGCTGTGCTGATCCTTTCCTACAAGGGAACAGCTTCAGACCTGTGGTCTGTTCAGCCCAATAAGCAGCCTCTAACACTGGCCATAAATAGTTGCCAAGGAAAAGGCAAGAACAGGGTAATTGTATATATATAATGTAGCCTCTACCTATTTGCCCTATCTGCTTGGCAGCCTTACAGGCCTGTTGCTCCCCGCATTCCTCCACACTTCCCTTAAAACCTATTTTAAGGCTAAAGATGCATTTGACATCTCTGAATCAAATACACCAAAAAAGTTGACTTCATATGTTTTCTGATGGAGGTTCTCAGATGAAGGCGTGTTCATGATGCAGTAGAAGAAGGGGTGGATGATTCCCTGGACAGTCATTGACGTATAAAATCTTTACCTCAGGTCAGTACCCCCTGCAAAATTATGTCTGTGTAATTTTTGCCTTGAGTGCATGAGGACTACTGAAGTAATCCCAAATGCTTTATTTTTAGCATTTTATTTTTATGCGTTTTACTTTTAGCTTTCTGGCAGTTGTGCAGGAGTGTGTTTACCTCATTGTGGATTCTTTGTTTGGTTCTCCTTAAGCGTCACTCCATTTGTTTTTCACTTCCTCTTTATTTCCAGTTTCTGACCCATCTTAGTTCAGGGAGAACTATTTACACCTTCTCCCTCAGAAGTACCTTCTCAAATCATACTCTTATCTGCATAGATCAGTCTTTCCTCATTGTGCACTTTTAAATTTCACTGACAGCCTTCTGGGTTTCAAATGAAACCAGTTCAATTTCGTAACAATTCAGTGCCTTGATCTTCTCTTGAGTCTTTTTTCCCCTCTTTCTGTCACCAGTGTGCAGATAGCTGGTACAAGGTGAAAGGAAGCCTGAGTATGATTGAGACCAGGTTAAGTAAGTAACAGGAAATGCAGCTGCACAATTTATTCAAATTGAGCATAATGAATGTGAAAAATATACAGAAGTAATATCACTGGTATCCCGATTTTTGCTAATTTCAGCCAATTTATCTCAATCAGCTAAGAGGCTTAAATAAAGAAAAAAAAAGAAAAAAGAGAAAAGCGAACCACAAAGCTTCTGCTTGTGCAACTGTAGATATCTCAGCATCTTTTAAGATATGTATACTAATTCAACAAGGTTCTTCAGCTCATGCTTAATTTAGGACTAGCTGATTTCAAGTGTATTCTCCTATGCACTTAAAGTTAAATGCAACCTTAAGCATTTAGATGATCCAGGACCCTCCTGAAACAAGCTAGCTGCAGGAATAAACTTCTAGAAAAATTAGATAACATAGTCAAGAATCATAAGTTACCTCAAAATCATCAAAACAATAGAATACGTTTAAGTCCTGTAAAGGCACTAGTAAATATTCCATAACCATTCCATAACCAAAAACATGAAGGGAACAACCTGTAATATATACAACAGGGGAAAGAAAAGGTATTTTGGCCTGTGAATTCTATGACAGAAGAGATAGGTAAACTCCTAATTAGTTTACATAGTAACTATTTACACATGGAGAAGGAATAGACATGTTGAAGGAATTTACAGAGATTTCAAACCAGTATGGTGGTAAATAATTCACACATAGTATTAAAAAAATTAGTGACCAAGTATTTCACAATATACTTCCTGTGCACAATCTATATTGTCTGGTGTTTCATAGTTGTTTTTTTTTTTTTTTTTTTTTTCCTTCNGTTTCTATTTTTTTTTTTTTTTTTTTTTTTTTCCCCTACAAGGTGCGTTAACATTTGATTAATATAGTATATTACATACTTCCCAACTGTTGAAGCTTGTTTGTTGTTACAGTTTTTGCTCTCTGAGGTCCAGCAGATATTGCCATTATTTTGCTTATTGTCTTGTGTCCTACCCCAAACTGAGTGTCATAATGGGTTTGTTCAAAGAAGTCCAGTGAATTCGATGGGACTTTCGCTTACATCAGGATTAAGATAGCCGTTACCATAAGTGATCATCAGAGACACTTTAAATAATCATAGTTAGGAAAGATTTCTTGCAGGTAATCTGAACACAAAATAATTAAAATAATGATAATAATAATAAAGTTCCTTATTTTTCAATGTAATTTTCACAGAAGAGAAAATCCACACTTGTGAATACTCATTTTGCATATTTAATAAGCTTTTTAAATCTGTCTATTCCTTAAATCATGGATCTTTCTTTTCTCACATGACAATTAATGTTTTTTACTAAAACTACTGGAAAAGCATACAATAAACTGATCTGAGCTTCCCATGTCATGTAAATGCTTGTATTTGAGCAGAACAAAACACATGGTAGTACTGAATGCCTTAGAAGGCAAGAAGAATGCTGGAGCTCCGCCCCTGCCTGTAACACATCCTTGTCACTTCATCAGAAAGGCTTTCTGAGAGACTCACCCTTAAAAATACAAAAAGTTGTGTAAACTGTTTCTTTTGCCCTAGTGCACATCTTTGAAGACTACAATTTTGTCTTCAGAGATACGACATAGCTTCCCACAAAGGGTGGCTCTCCCTCAAGAGTAAATACTGAGATAGAAAATAAACACTGCCCTTTGACACAGGGCTGTTTTCTGCTGGCAATTACAAACAGAAATCCAGCAAAGAAATCCTCCGTCATCTTTGTCAGTAGGAAAACACCGGAGTAGCTTGTACAGTTTGTTTCTGGGATACTTTTAGATCACACATAATTATCAATCTGCTGATGCTCTTTGAAATAAACTCTGCCACTTCAATAATACGGGTAGATGAGGGAACTGGTTTAAAAAACAAACAGAAAACAAACAGCTCTGCTAAAACATTTTCCTCAACCATGTAACCACACATATTTCAAAAAAAAAAAAAAAAAAAAATTGGTAGTTATTTTTGTGAGCAAAGTAAGCTACTGAACCTCAGTGGAACTTTGCTGGAAAACAAGACAGTTTGGAACATTTCTGATGTGGTGATTTAGCATCAAACCTTTTATACAACTGTCATAATATAGTTTAAATCTTCAGATAACTTTCAATATACTACATATCTGGGTTTGGATATTACTTTTATTTTTTTACTCACTGGCTCTGTCTATAAAATCTTGAATCTGTTGTTCCAGTGCTCTGGGAAGATTTAATCTCTACATGTAATGTGTTTTCTTATAATTTAATGGGTAAAAGGGAGGATTTAAAATTGTGGATTAGAATTTTTTAGTAGATGTACATTGGTAATAGAATTTCAGGTGTAAGTTTAGGTATCTCTGGAATGAGATTATAAGTTGGAGAGTCTGTTTCTGCCCTTTTTCACTGTGATGTTAGCATTGAGCATGAGGCTAGAGGTGGCTCCAATACTTATCTATTGGTGTGTTTTTGGAAGATAGAAAAGATGTCCTTTAGTGTATTTACCTAAAGAAAGCACAAACAAGATGAATGAAAATGCTCAGCTAGACTTTTTGAGTGATGTCCCAAAGAAGAGTGAGAGAAATGTAACAGAGAATGAAGGTAGCTGGCTGATGTGTGCATGTGTCTGTGCCTCTATAGCTGTAAAATAATTTAAAGCCATGGATGAGTGGTGGGGGACTTCTGTTGTTTAAGTTTGGACACAGAGGTTAATCTAACACTGTCAGAAGGGCACTGTGACCGACGGTGTCTGTCTCAGTCCCAGGGAGCTGGAGATAGCTGCGGGGGGAGCATGCAGAAGAGGAATGATCCAGGCCAGCTCCAAACTTCAGAGCGCCGCTTTGCTGGGCTGACGTTCATTAGCAACGCACTTTGTGCTAATGGGTAGCTCTGACTCGTTATCAATTACAGTCACTAAGTATTCAAACAGATGGCCCTTAACGAGCCTACCCCACTAGAGCCGAGGCACACAGCCCCGCCGTGCCTCCAGCGCTGGAGGCTGCGCTCTGCACGGGCCTCGGTCACTGGGGGTGCAGGGCCAGGCTCCAGCCCTCTGTGATTAGG
Source organism: Alectura lathami (assembly GCA_013399715.1). Lineage (NCBI taxonomy): Eukaryota > Metazoa > Chordata > Aves > Galliformes > Megapodiidae > Alectura > Alectura lathami. The sequence continues at coordinate 248,820 of VXAV01002672.1, read as the reverse complement.
GAATCTGAAGCTGAAGTGGGCAGCCTTGCTCTTCATTGCTTTCTTTGGTCATGGATAGTATTTCGTACTCCTCACCCCCTCCTTGAAAGACGAAAGAGGCAGGTTGTGTTCTGGATCTTTCTTGCTTGTGCTTTCTTATTCTTACCTTGCAGACTTCCTGTTTGCACACTTTGCAGTACCCTTTTGTGTAGTTACACTGCAGGTTTCCCTTTAGCCCTTTGAAGTCATGTGTTATTTGTATACTTTCATATATCTGTTAAAGCATAGTTGTGGTACAAAAGCTTAGCTTTGGCTCACAGCTTAGCTGTTGTACCACGTGCTCATCTACTGTCTGTGGTTATGTTATTTGTAGGGTTACAGCATTACAAAGGGCTTATTCAGTGCTCCTCACCCTATATTGGAGTCCTTAGCATCTCGTTTCAAAGCAAGAAGATATAGATTTTATCTTGCTTACTGTACTACTTTATGATTAGAACAGGGCTCTGCTTTGGCTACAAGGGAATCTGCAGTTCAGTATTATATCCCCAGGATGACTGAGAACATTGGAACAATACAAAATACCCCCCACCCTCTTCATGTAGTTCTGTTTTATGAATAGTTTTCCTATGAACTGTTTCTTTTATTACACTGAATAAGGTATATCATATGAAGGCTATGTTACTGCCTATACTAATGAGTGAAATGAAAGCATTTCTTTTTCAAAGTACAATTTAACTAAAAATCAACACTGGCCAACAATTTTATTTCTAAATTTCTGGCCATAGGAAACAGCAGGTAACTGTGAATTACAGATCTCTAATTTCACTGCAGGATCAGGTGACATAAACTACCACAGTGTTTTATATGCCACCAGAACCCTGGTGAAGTGGAATTATAGGCCCATAACTCTCAGTTTTCTTGGTTTTTACCTGACATTATATAGAGCTCTAATGTGCAGCACAGCCTCCAGCTCCTTTACTGCTCAGGCAGCAGCCCCATTTCTTCTCCCCTTGCATCCGTTCCTTGCTTGTATCTGTCTGCACTTGTACTTATATATTTAACAGCTATTTCCTCTCACAGTACCAGGAATAATAAATATATGCATATATGTATATACATATATAAAGATACATCAATGCAGATTTGAGCACCTTTGGACAGTCATGTAACGTAGCAGTTTCATCTCAGCTGAGACTGGAGAAAGATCTTAGGAATTAAAAGAAAATATGTCTGTTCCAACTGTAGCTAGAGGTACCTAGACGGAGAAGTATGGCCTAGTTACTTACTGTGAGAAATACAAAAATGGGAAGATATGGTTGAGATAAATGTTTTCAATGTACAGAACAAGGAAAATAATAATAATAAACTGATGGGAACAAATGATGGGAACTGATGGGAATAAAAATTGCTACGAGAAGAAAGATGTAGGCTTTCAAATGGATGAATTGTGCGTGTACTGAATCTGGTGAAAAGCACTGTGTTTGTTCAGAAAGAAAGAGCTGAAAGTATGTGAATACTTCGGGACATTTGGAAGAGAGGCTGAAAAGTAAATAAAGGCTAGTCTGGCTCTTCCTAGTCTCATCAGTTCACAAAAGTTCAGGTAGACATGAACTGGCTGCTCATTGGGATTAGGGAAGGAGAAGAACAATGATGTTCTGTCAACTTTCCAATAGAAGTTGTATGCAAAACCAGAATTAAAATGGCACTGGAAAGGTTTGTTATGGTGATAATCCCTGACTTGGTTCCCCAGCAGCTGCAGGGAGTGGGTCTTGATTATCCAAAAGTTCCTTCATGGTGGTTATTTACTAAATTCACTTAAAAAGCCTTAAAAGTACTTATAAGAAAATGCACTTATTGTCAAAGAGTACTGAGTAAGCTTTTAATACAATTTAGTTAGCTGTCTTAAAATAAAAAAGGCTGTATTTGAATAGATGGAATGGAGAGTATTTTATCCTGTTGCTATGTAACGCTGCCTTTGTGGATGCAAGAAAGGTTATGATGTTTCTGAGGAAACATCAGTGTTTTCATTGTTTTTAGAAAACATAATACATCTGCAGAAGTGAATTCCTACTCAGGCTTTTAGGACGCTTTCAGAAACAATAAAGGTTGAATGTGTAAAATATTTCTGCCCTATTCTGTTTTGAGAAATCCTTTTTGAAATTACAGAGAAGAGGAAATACAATTTGTATAGATTGAGGAGCATTCATCTTAATGGAAATAAAGAGTAACCTGATACTCCAGGTTGAAAAACAGCCTTTGAAATATTGCTCTTGAAGCCTGGTGATTTATACTGTCAATAGAAATACTCTGAGAAAATATCAAACTATTAGGTAGTTAACACAAAGGCATTCATTTTTTTCATTTCATCATGAAAAAGATGTTTTTTCTTTCTTATTGACTCATCATTAAAAAAGACAATAAATGTAAGATGTTATTTATAAGCAAAAGCTTTTTTCTTACAGCCTGATATCAAGTCCATGAACAATGTTCCTAAGATTCCACTGACTTTACTGAATTTTAACTCAGGTTTTTACCCAAATGTAAGTCAGAAATACCCACTTAAAGGTCAGTGTTTTTATGCTAGTGTGACATAAATGAATGGTAACATGAACTTGCTTCATGATGGAGGCTAGTCCTGGCTGCATTAATTTCTCCATCTCTTCTATTTCCACTAAAAGCTCAGCCTCTGCAGCTGGTGGGTCAAGCCTTGTATGGGGAAATCGGGCCATAGTTATTTATGTGACCTTTTGAATATCAAACCTACATCCCTACTGGCTTTGAAAAAAAAAAAAAACATTACACAGCCATATGAGGGTGGAATCTGCAAGACCAGCTGCCCCTGCAAGTGATAGCTGGAGTTATCATGGGAAGAGGTGCCGGGCAGTTCTCATCGTAACATTTAAGCATAATTTCCAAGGAAGTTCTGCATTTGCAGGACTGTAACTGTCAGTTCGGCCTCTCTTTCATGGTTAGATGCAGTACTGTTAGCAAGGAAATGCGTGTATCTTATTCTTGGCATGTACCTGTACTTGGGCAGTCTGTTGTACTCTGTTAGGTGTAACGCTTTTTGGTGCACGCCTATAGATAGAACTGTTATAAACATTTCAAGTGCAACGGATGCATTACCATAACTATCAGAACTAATAAAAAGATAAAATATTTAGTCATTTACAAGAGGAAATGGAACAAAATACTATGCGAGACTATTTTTTGTAAATGATTATTTTCTGTTCCTACTATTGTACAATGCTTACTTTCTGCAGGAGTTCTTACCCATTTCTGTTGAATGCCTGCAGAAGTAGATAGGTTTAGATAGTCTTGAATTACCCATCATGCTTCCTGTAATTATGTGGGTCTGGTACTGCAGCACAGCGTGTTCTGACAGTACATGTTTGCTCTGCTGCCTCTCTTCTCTGCATGTGCTACCACATAGATCTCACATCCTCTTTGCTCAGTGTTTGCACAGTGCATAATGGAGTTTTAATCCAGAACAAGGATTCCCTGAACAAGGGTCATTTCCTGTCACTATATAAATCACTCAGGTTAATGAATAATACCTTTCTCCCAAGAATATCAAAGAATAAACCCCTCCAATATTACCTTTGTTATAAGAGTTATAACACTGAGAAAAGGAAGCAAGAATTCTTTCCTCACTTTGTTTCAGTATAAAGGATAAAGCTGTCTTTTAAAATGAATTCATAGGTTTACATTATTATGAAAATGTATTTGAAAATGTTCTCTGAAAATGATTACTTCAGTAGGCTGCAACATTTATTCCTGTGTTGCAGTAAAATTTTTCATGGAAATAGTGTTTCTGGTCTCAGAGGGTGAGGAGGACACTGGCAGTTTTTAATTTCAGTGATGCTGGCCTTTGCTTCCTTGGGAATGGTTTGGGAGTTTTGTGAAGGTGAAATTTATTACTGTGTGTAACGAACTTCTCTCTTATATAGACTAGATAGTTTCTAAGGCTTTATAAACAGTTTTTCAACGGCAATAAAAATATATTGATGCCTCAAAAAAAAGTGTATTGAAAAAGTACATACATACATTTGAAAGCAGAGCAGGGGAAAAAAAGAAAAAAAGAAAAAAAAAGTCGTGATTTCAATTAAAAAAAAAAAAAAAAAAAAAACAGGGCTTTGATACCCAAACACCAATCTGGGATTTCTCTATGATAGCAGGAATTGAGTTTAGGTCAATGTAATGTCCTAAACTGACCTAAACGTCAGAACAGAAAGTGCAGCCTGTGATATTGTTTCACATTTAGATTCTCCATTGAACTGTGGTTTCTTTGTGCTGAGGAAGTGATATAAAGTAACTCTAAACCTGGCATAAAGAGAGAGACTAGCACTGGGGAGAATCTTCATGCCACAAAACCAAGTCAAACCTTTCCTCGCCCTTCCTCCTATGCCATCTTCATACAGTGGGCAGAAAATGATGTTTAACCAATGCTGTTTTCACCCACCACACACCAGTAAGTTACTGGTGACTTAGTAACCTACATTAGTCCCTGGCTTTGGTTTTGGACTTTCGGACCCCCAGATCTGAGGATCTGAGGGTCACTAACGATACGGACAGGTTGTCCTGTGTGTGACTGATTACAGAGCAGTAATGGTACAGGTAAAGTGCAGCTGCGGTGTTCTGAACCAATCCAGCCCAGTGTGTTTTTATTCTCTTATTTTCTACTGATGATTCCTCTATGGACCTTACTCAGATTAAGGATTTGTTTTTTCATGACTGAAAAAAAAAAATGTCATAAAGAAGCTGATGTGAGACTCCTTATCAATTATTTCTTTCCTTTAAATGAATAAACATTTACATTTCAAGAGAGAGCTTTTGAAGAACAGAGAGCAAAGGGCATTTTTAAAACACTGGTGGTAAATGAGCTGCCTGTTAGTACAGACAATTTGGCTGCCCAAAAGCCATGCTTTTTGGAAACAGAATGGAGGTAAAAAAAAGAAGTCAGCATTGTTTAAAACAGCTTTTGACAGAATACCTTTTATGTAGTCAGCAGTATGTTTGTTAAGAAGAAAGTACATTCAGATTGAACAGACCGAGGACCTTTATGTGATGTAAATAGATAGAAGAAAGATGAATGAAAAAAAAAAAGAAGAATTTCTCCCATAGAAAATGGCTTGATCTCTGAAAACAACAAGCTTCTTGTGAAGTGCAGTCAAGGCTTACAAACACATTGCTGTGGTACACTGAGTTCGAAATCCCAGCTGACATTTCAAATGGTATTTAGACTTATGACAAACCTGATTTATTTGGGTCTCTTTCCAGAGCTGCCATAAAAGAAGTGCTGATTTGGTGACTTATTAGTCACAGCACCTTCAGACAGCTGCTTTTTCTAGCTGCGGAAATTACTAGCAGATCTATATATTCTTTTCAGTGTAATATTTTTTCTTTCTAAAGATGCTGTTCATTTGGCTGGAGTCTTCAGTGTCTGATGAAGTCTTCAAAGCTGTGTGTCCCCTTAGAAAAAATATCCTGTCAAAAAACAATTTTGGTAATTGAGGATAATGCCTTGCAAAATGCTGATTTGAGTGATTCAGAAGGAACTTCAGTTCTGCAATGAAAAACTGGCCCTTGTGGTTTTGTAATTCAAGTAAAATGAAATTGAAATGTATTGTTAAGTATTATTGCCCAAATAACTTTTATAAAATTTCCTTTCAAAGTAAAATGATATAACTAATTACAACAAACCTCTTTTCAGTAATGAGGCACTTCTTAACAAACAATTGCATTTCAGACAGTGCTTTCATATAAAAATTGAATCCAGCTACAATCTTAGGTTCTAACCCAAAGTTTGTGTCATTAAAGACGTCTGAATAAAGACATCAATAAATATGCTTCTCCCCAGATGTGTTCATTGACTTCAGTTAAATGAAGCCCACTTTTATTTTCCTGTTTCACCATAGCGTCCCACTATTTCTTTCAAAATCTTATGCATTGTGAGCTGTAT
>VXAV01002672.1:196431-211176 GCA_013399715.1 Alectura lathami | reverse complement strand
ATAAATAAGTAAATAAATAAATAAATAAATAAATAAATAAATAAATAAATATCTGTGCTATTCAATAACATTATCTAATCCTCTAAGCTATGCCTCAGAAGAATATTTCAAATTACTACATTTGAGGGCTTATAGAAAAAGCATAATTGTTGGGGACTGTTTGAGGGAAAAGTTCCTTAAAATTTCTCTGAGATATCTGAAAGGGAAAAAAAAAAAGCTAGAGCCAATATCTTTCTGCTTTCTTTGCACCAAGAATGCAATATCATGAGGCACATAAATAATACTGCAATAAAATTTAAATTAATGAATATTATAGTAGTATAGGGTTTAATTTTTGTTGTTGTCAGTGGTGGTGGTGGTTGTTTGGTTGTTTTGTTTTGGTTGTTGTTTTTTTTAAGATGCCTCCATGAAGGAAATTAGGTTTGCAGAAAAAAAATCATGAGGCAACATTTATCATCTTTACTTATTAAGTTTAGAATGATAGCTTAAGTAATTTGAATTTCATCAGGTATTTCTTTTTCATAGCAAAAACAAAGATTAACTGGCTAACTTCAGGTCTTAGTTCAAAGCAAGCCACCTCCTAGAGTAGACTGCAGTCTTCTGGTGTGGTTGATCTTGGATGTATGCACACTATTCTTCAAGCTGGTACTTCCAGGGTAATTTCCAGCTGCTTTCATTCCACAGAGGAATTGGGCAGTCTTTTCCTACTGCATTCAGCTGGGAGGGGAGAAACATTAGGCTTAACCATTGAGGGCCCAGATCGACTCTTCAGGAGCGTAATACTGTTGTAGCTATGAAAAACTACAGCTGATTTGCAAGGTTGGACCACACTGTGCCAACTCAAGCAGTAAATGAATTCCTGAGATCCCATCAGCTATGAGGATGGGGTTTGACCAGTACCCTGTAGATGGTAAAACCTGTACACCAAGAAAAGGGTTCCACGTACATTATACTTTTTTCCATAGATATTCAATAAGAAGTCTGTGTTTTCATGTATGTCAAAAAGGATCTCTATTGCTCATTTTGTGAAAATAACAGCCCTCATCACTAGTGGTTACTGAAACATTTTTGTCTTTCTAGATAGACCTCTTTGGGCATTTTGTCACAGCTGAACACTAGTACTTTGCTATTCAGGAGTTCTACACTCCCTCCCAAATGAGTGTAATATGATCCTGATACGATCCATATATTTAGGACGTCCATGTGAGGCCTAATTAAATAAAGCTTGTAATGGGCTTTATAGTCCATAATATAGAACTTCCATATATGACCATCATTAAGGATGAGTGTTTAGTCAAGGCAGAGGTGTTCAATCGTGTAAGAATGTTTCTCAGCCAAAGTAGGGTGGAAAGCAGTGCATTCTTTAGATTAGATTCATGAGGACCTGCTGTACTGAATTGGGATCTGAATTCGCTGCCTTTTCCTTGCATGATATAGTCACATTGTGTCAAGTACCATGAAAGCTCATAGGAAAATGTTCAATTTATATTGCACAGGGTATCAGTGTACTGCGAGATAGCTACAGGAAAGTTAAGCCTGAGAGGAAGCATAACATAAATGCCAACCTGTTGGGGTAGTGGCCTAGCATTCAAAGGTCTTTCCATTTCTTTCAGTTGTCGTGCAGTCAGCATTTATTTTGCTATCAGAAGAATCCCTTTGTACACTCAACTTGTCACATGAGTAAGACTGTTGTGTGTTGTTGAGGTTTTTTTTTTTTTTTAAGTGTACAAATGCAAGTGCCTAACATAAAAGTTTGATATGCCAGTTCTAGGGTGCCTATTCATTAGTGTCCTCCTGCTGTTCGACATTTTATTAACGAAGCAACCCACCACCCCCCTACCAGCATACACTTAATTTCTTCCCAGACTCTTTCTGTTTTCCACGTCCTTTGAAACCTTGTTTTTTATGGGATCACCTGTAACGAAGTCTAATTTCCATGCGTCAATTAAATACCAAATATTGTTATTTCACAGCTAAAGCTCCTTTGAAATTGTCTCTTGGCTGTGATTAATTCTAAGGTGATTTTTGGGGAGCAGAATGGATGATCAAGATCCTATTTTAAAAGAAATTTATTTTTATGACAGATCATGACCAAAAGGTGGAAAATGAACTAGAAGATGGAAAATTAAAAACATGATTCTGCAGCTCTCCTTTGCTCAGGCTCCACTTTTTACAAGCAGTCACTGGCTGCTTCTCATGAAGTACATGGTATTTTGAAAACAGTTTCTTATTCTAATGACAAATATTTCAAAAGTGATCAGAGAATGCAAATGCACATTTCTGATCTGTTCCAAACTTAATACAGAATGATTAAGCACCTACAACTATTCTAGATACAAGAAAGAATTTTCAGTAATATTTTGATAACATTCATAATCCCTTCGAGTACTGAAATGAAGTGTGGACAGTATATCTTGTAATGGATCATACAGTAGGTCAGCTGCAATATATATATGTATTAAATATTTTTTACATTTCCAGTTGAAAGTAAAGTTTTTGACAAGTTTTAGAATGACTTTTTACATATTCAATATATGAATATATAAAAATGTATTTTAATCTTTTGTTAAATATTAAAAGATGTCACTTGTTTGACCTCTCTGCTTTTAAAGGTCACTTATATGCTTCAGACTGGTGTCACTACCGAGGTAATAATACTACTCTAACGTATAGCGGGTCATCACTGAAGAACTGTTGGCAGAAAGTTTAACAGAATGGATGTTGTGGGACCTAAGAAACAGTAGGTTTTGTATTAAATTTGTGCTGAATATCCAACTTCATCTTCTACTTCAACATCTGCTGTGGAAGTTGGGAGAGTATATGAAAAGACTTGCAGTTCACCTCTAACTTTATTATGTCAGTTATTAATTTAACCATTGACATTCAGTATATCCTTCTCACGTTTCGACTTTCTGTGATTTTTTTTTAAGTTATGACAACTTGATCCATGGTGTTTTAGATGGTGGGTAATAGATTGTGAACTGTCTCTAAATCAAAATTAGGTGACCTGTAACTAAAGAGGAAAAAATTGCTATACTCAGTAACCTTTGCATATGTGTGACTAATGCTTTGATGGAGACTGTTTCATCGTCCTGTAAAATATGAGAGCCGTGACATTTGAGACCTAGGAAACACTCATGCAGTGCTGTTGTAACTCCCAATTCTCAAGAAAGGGTAAAGATGTCTCAGTGATGGAGCAATGTACAATCATGTCTGTAACACTGACAATAGATTACATAACACTCTCTTCTCTGGACTAATTTGTATGTTTGTGTCTAGATAGGGCAGTGATGGTGGATGATTGTGGTCATGGGAATAGCTCAGAATGTTGGTCTGTTTTTTTTTTGTTGTTTTTTTTTTTTGTTTGTTTTGTTTTTTGATCACTCCTGTCACCTCCTTTGTATATTACCATGACTGTAAGGCAGTCTCAGCAGTGTAGAAATCCTGAGCCTGAAAAGCCGAACATGATTTTTATTCCTAGAGATAGTTCTGTCAGATAAGGTGAATGTTTATTAAATGGATAAAAGGGGAAAATGTTACTTGCTTCTGTATTTATTCAAAGGAACTGTACATGTCCTAATGATTTTTTGCATTAAATTTGCTCCATACATATGTACATATGTGCTTTACACAGGAATTGGAGACAAAGCTCAGTATTTTCCAGTGTCTTGATTCTCTGCTCATTGCAAAATTATACTGTGGCTTTCAGCCTTTCAGTGCAATTATATGCACGTCTTTCAGGTCCTTTTATTCTAGCATTTAGCTAGTCTCAATATAAGGAGGACATAATACTATTAAAGAGCCCCAAAAGGAGGGCTACAAAGATGGTGAAGGGTCTGGAGGGCAAGATGTGTGAGGAGCACACATCCGAGCTGAGGTCCCTCGGTTTGTTCAGCCCAGAGAAGAGGAGAATGACCAGTAACCTTGCTCCTCTCTACAGCTTCCTGGCAGGGGAGCGGAGAGGCAGGCACTGATCTCCGCTCTCTGGGGACAGCAACAGGACCCGAGGGAACGGCATGGAGCTGTGTCAGAGGACACAGGCTGGGGGTTAGGGAAAGGTTCTGCACCAGAGGGTGGTGGGCATGGCATAGGCTCCCCAGGGCATTGGTCACAGCCCCAAGCTGCCAGAGTTCAAGGAGCGTTTGGACACTGCTCTCAGACACGGGGTCTGGATTTGCCGTGGTCCTGTGTGGGGCCAGGATCTGGGCTCCATGATCCTTGTGGGTCTTTTCCAGCTCAGGATGTTCTGTGATTCTGTGATACTTTGATCCTATGATTTTACGATCTATTCTGTTAGTATGTTTAAAATTGTGTAAAGCTGTTGCTAGGGTGTTAGAAAGTGCGATGCATTCATTCCATGTTAAGCTGCATAAACAACTTAGGAAAGTCATTGTATGCGGTTCTGGTCTAGGCTGTTCTTGGGTTTGTGTAAGCCATGAAGTTTAAAAGTATTTGAGAACAGAGTGTGGTGCCATGAGCTCTAGAACTAATACTTACTTCTGTTATTGCGCTCTCTGAATCTGGCTTTTTGTACATAACACCAAGGAGTTGCTTTCTGTATGTGCTGCTACAGCTTTGGTTGAGAGCATTCAGCTGACAGACAGGACTCAGAGTCTTCACCTTCAATATGTGACCAACATCTCCAGACAAGCGGAGGGTTTTTCATTAATAGAAAAAAGAATAAGTACACAGAAAGATAGAATTGCTTGGTTTGGAGGGAGCCTGAAAGATCATGTAGTTCCAACAAATTGGGTGTGCAGGTAGGGAAATAATGAACAGATACTTTTAAACTAAGGAAAGATGAAACCTCAAAACAGAGATGTTTTGACATGTGGCCGATATTATGTCTGGAATGTTTACATTACAATATAAACATTTCACTATTCTTTAAGATTTTGATTTTCTGTGCACTGTCAAGGTCTAACAAAGTAATTGACAGTTGCAGAGTGTCATAACAAAATGAGAGTTGGGCATATCTAGTACCGAATTACCATATAAGCTAGAACTCTAGATATTTTTTCTCCTTTTACTTTTTGTTCAATGTGTACCTAGGGAAACACTTTTTAAAAACTTCAATGCCCAGATGCACCGTGTGCCCATACTTTTAAAACCCAGACAAGTTTATTCATAAGCTGTTAAATGACTGATAAAAAAATATATGTAAAAAAAATCCTAGTATCTGATGCTTCATTCCACATTGATACAAACATTTTGCCTTGTATGAAAAAGTTCCATTTTTAAACAAAGAACTATGTCATTTTAATGTCATATGTTTCAATCTAATAAAGATAATACTTATTTTCAATACTAGCAGACAGAATACTGGAATATAAAATAGCAAACACCATGTTGTGATCAATACATGAAGGTGAATGTTGAAATATAAGTAATATAAATGACAATCTAAAAATGATATATTTAATGTATTGGAAGACAGCGCGTGACACTATAGAACCAAAACAACGAAAATAAATTTATATTATAGTCCTCTCAAAAATTTCAGTGAGATGATCATATTTCTTTCAACATTCTTTATATTAGGAGACTACATTCTTTTGACCACTTGTATTGATTTGTTTTAGTAGTGGAATACATAAACATTTCAGCAACTAAATACTGATTCATCATCCAAACAGGGTAGAATGAATCTGAAAAGAATGTGATAGTGAAGTAACTGTGAACACTGTGTTCTTAATATTAGTCTTTCAGGAGTGCTACCTCACTGTCTTTTGAGATAATGCTATTTTTCCCTAGTGTCCCTTCTTTCTTCTAAGGTAACACTCGCCTGTGTTTCAGGAATTAATGTGATACGTATTCTATGGTTATTTTACAGATTTATCAGACAGATAGTAAGTTGTGTGATGACGTGTGTGGCAGCTGGATAGACTCTTTCTGTTTGCATTGCTAAAATATAAAAATCAGTCTTTTAGAAAAAGTCAGCAGTGTTTTATTCCAATCAAGAAATATGTTTTCTTTGTAAAAAAGTGCTTTACAAAAACTATAACATCAGACGTAAACATGACTTCCAGTGCCCTCTGCCACCTAATCATTAGCCTGAAATTGCATTTTAACCATAGCAACCTGAACACTTACCTTCAAAAATGCTTCATTAATGAAAATACCAGGAGAATTCTTTGCATCTAGAAAATTACAGTGATTCAGAAATATTTGGTATTGCATTTAAAGCTTCTTTTTTTTGAACTTGTAGGGAGTCATTCCCTTTTGGTCATTCAGTCTGTTGTTTCTGTTTAGTTTAGTTTGTTTTTTTTTTTGCTTTTATTTCTTTATTTTTCTGGATTGATTTTAAGTTTTTCTTTATAGTCTCTGTGCAGAACCTCAGTCTAAACATTTAAAAAGTGAATCTTCTAGCTTTGAGGATTTGGTTATTTGTGGGGTTTTTTGTTTGTTTTATGTCTACAACTACATGAAATTTAAATCTAAAACCACCGTGTACAATGGTACTAATGTAAAAAAGCCAGAAAGGTATTTTCCTGTTGTTATTTACTCTTATTTCTTGCTAAAGAAGAAGACAAGCTGTAGATTCTTCTTTTTTTGCCTTCTCATGAACACATGTTCCATGGCACGCCGGACAATCAGGACTCTGCACTCTGGACAACATACCAAGAGCATGGGTGCAGTAGTGCAAAAAGTTTGGTGACAGTACCGGTTTTATCATACCCCACATCGCATAATTTGTTCTCACCAGCAGCACAGCATTTAAAAAAAGTCTAGGCTTACAGTATTAGCTAATGTGTGTGTTGTACGACTGCCAGCTGAAACCACAAACACCCATAGTTTGTAACAAGACTTTCACTGAAGATAGTGCAACCTTTGTATATCAGGAAGTTACTAACAGCTCTGCCACTCATATTCCTCCCTCATGTCATAGTTCCTGGCACGAATATAAAGCCACACTGATTGTTTCTACTCCTTCATCAATCCCAATTCTTCACTTCTTTGGAAAAGAAAATAACATTACATAATAGAGAAAGTTTAAACAACTAGTGAGAGATTCCAAATAGTCAGGTCACTGTTGTTCCACTGGGAGTGTTCCTGACACTGCAAATGCATGAAGAAGTAGCACTGCTCATGTTTCCTTGTTCAGGAGAGAATTAATTGCTGCCTCTGTATAAAATACATTTTCTTTGAGGAGGTGTCAGGCTTGCAGTGCCAAATTTTCAAACTCGTCATTGTTATGTTTTCATATTACTTTTGTTAACAGTGAATGCAAAGCATACAAAAATCGTTCTTTTGTGCTTGCAAGTCAGAGGGAGAACAGGTATTGATACAGACATGAAAAAAAGCCGCTGGCTGAAACAACCTTGTAATTGAAAATATTAGTTCACCTTCCCTATGAAGCACAGGTGTAACAAATCCCAACTTTCCTTCATGAGCCTTAGTTTGAAATTTTTGCCCTGAAAAAGCATGTTTTATTCTTTGGGATAGCTTTTCAATAACAAATATCTCCACAGGAGTAGATGAGAAGTAGTTTAAACATTTTTTTAGGAATGCTTTTTGTTGAGAAGAGATGTGGAGTGCTGCAATTGTGCTAAACTCTTTGCAGAGGAAGATCATCAGCCTGACACCCTCTATTGAACTGTCCCATCTGGATGAAAGGTGGTAAAGGTGGTTAGTGAGCATCCGGCAGTACAGAACTTCTTACTGCCTCTGTAATGTGAACAGCTCATGCTCTACTCAGTGATATGCACTTTCCTGAAGGAGGGGGGAACAAAGCTATGAAGAAGGCAAAATTGCTTTAAAACTTTCCATAAAAAATGAAGGCAATAGCAGCTAAAATGTGGAATGAGTCTAATCAGAATAGAATGATCAGGAGAAAATACAGCAAGAAAGCAAATATGTATTGAGGAAAAGAAATGGTTGCTGCATTTCCAATGGCTAGAGAAAAGTGAGATGATACGTAGGTAGTTTTCCTATTTGCTTTTCATCACCTCCTGAGAAAGAATGCAGTGTCATATCTGTTTGGGCATGAAACTAAATCTCATGATAGCTATTATGCCATGGAATATGCATGGCTTGGATAGAGGCTTTCTGCTTGGTTAGTACTCCATTTTTATCATGCATTAATCCTATTTTATTTGCTGTTATAAATAAATAAATGGAACCAAATGAAGAAAACCTAAGTCTTCATCATCTCAAAGATTCTGAAGAGTATTTTGCTGTGTATCTCATGACCAGAGAGAAAGACTGCCTTCAATATAGGCATACTATTTTTCAACATGGACTATGGGTCCTGTGCTGCTCTTCCCCAATCCTGTTTTTTGGTGGTGTTTTTTTTTTTTTTTCCCCCTGATTTCTAGTAAATACTGACCTCAGGACCCTTATTTCTTCAGTTCTGAACCAGAGAGTTCAGATATAGGGTCTTTGGAAAAAGGAATGATAGTTATCTGGCCAGTTTTACTTGTCTTCTGTAGCAGCTCATGCTCCTCATTATTCTGAAAGCAACCTCACTGCTAGCAAAATGAAATGAAGCATCAATGAAATTGCACAGGCCTTTTTTTTCCAGTGTATAAAGCTATGTATTACACTTGTGTTACACAAGCATATGACAGGAGAACCCAGCAGCTTGTACGAAATATGTGTACAAAAATAGTTGAAACAGAAGACATGAACACAGTGGCAGTGCAGAGGCTTTTATGCAGCTCAAGAAGTAAACAGCAACCTTCTCCAGGATGAAATCTGTTTCAAGATCAGAAATTTGGTTCCATTCATATATATGGCTTGTTCATGGAGATTTTACCTATTCCAAAAAAACATTTCATCGTATCTTCTAAGAACCTGGAAATTATGTGGAGTTATATAATAATAGACATAGATTAGTTCAGTTTAATGCTGGCTACAATCAAACATCTCGGTATCCTTTCTGTAGCCAGTTGTGTTCTCTCTGTTATTTTTAATCATATACTTTCATCACATAAAAATGTAAAAAATGTACATTTAAAAAGAGTTTAAAAGCATTATAGAGGTATTAATTGCTCCCCTGAATGTGTTAAATTTCTTCCTTTTTAGAAGGAATTACTATGCATGATTTTTCATAATCTCTGAGAGAGGACATAATTTTAACTTTACTGTTGTGTGACTTTACTCTATGAAGCTGCTTATTAGTACCAGTGGAGCCTTGCGAGCTTTATATATTGTAGAAAATAAAAAATATGAGCTGCTGTCCAGGCTCGTAATAGTGCCTAACGTAACAAAGTGTAGGTTGTAAGGCTGTGAAAACTAGTAACCATCAACTTAACAGGAAAAACACAGATGCAACAGCTCAAAACACTGATTCATTATCTCCCCAATCTGCAACTAATTTGTACTGCATAAAAATCATTTAAATTAAATATGAGCCTTGCTGATCACCATAGTTTAAGCGTGTGAGCAGAATTCAGTTTCCTGAGAAAGTTTCGGTCATAATAAGCTGAAAAAATTTATCTTAAATCACCATTTCTCTGTCTTCTTACCTGCACTCCCTCCCCACACATTCAAGAGGAACTCTGGTCAAGAGCATAGAGTTTTGCTGGTGCAAATGAGGGGAAAACTTTGACCTATGCATTTAATCGGAAAAGTGTTATCTTTCAGATTCACCCGAGGGTGATACGTGTTACCTTCCTGGCCAGTGTGACATTGCACATATTTTTGCATGCCAAATTGCATCAGGCTGCCATTGAGACCAAACAAGTGAAATAACAAGTCCCCCCGGCATGCTGCAATATAAAATCTGTGACCCAGATTCTCCTAGCTCTGCATGTAGCACAGTTCAGAGTGAGAGGGGTGAAAAGACAGCCTTATGCTACTGGAACCTGGGCTGCTCAAGCCAGGTCCTCGGGGAAAATACCAAGGAAACTACTGGCCAGACCTTTTTGCAAGCAACCAGAGCCATTTTCCAAACTTGTGGGAAATAGCACCACAGCTTGTTCTTTAGGGGAATACCTCTGAGAATAGATGCACTGACTTTAAGACTGTGGGGGACACATAGTATAAGGTATTTACTGCTTGGTCAGAAAAAAGGGTTTGTGGTGTTGCTCTTCTCCAGTGCATTTCCAGAATGAAAGGAATTACAGCAAATGAGCTACGGTCTTCCCAATAAGCCAGTAAGTTCCCAGTAAGTTTTTGAGACACAGACATTTTTCCACTTAATTCCTCATCAAATAGTCTCTTAGTGCCCCAAAGTAAAACCTAAGAGCAGACATATTTATCCCTCTTGACGTTACCAACAGAAATGCTGTACCTGTGTATTATGCCCTTAATAATATGCTTTAACTTTTAGCTAGCCCTGAAGTGATCAGGTGGTTGATCATGATGGTCTCTGTACATCGCTTCCAACTCCTTCTCCTCTCCTCTCCTCTCCGGACAAAATATGTGAAACCCTGAGAGGGCAGAGTAGGCTCTAGAATGTCTTTGGCAAGAAGGACTGATGTCCTTTGTGTTGTGGGCATTTGAATACTTTTATCATTATGAAGATCCCAGTTTAGGAAGCTAGGGAAGCCTTTTCATAACTTTCAGCGCATGAGCATACCTAATTTTTCAATGAATGACCTCAACTAGAATACATCTCTGAAGTACTGGAAAGCATCTGCTACTTCTTTGTATTCCCAGATGGAGCAATCTGTAATACCTGAAGTGCTGTTTCTGCTCAAAGTGTCTGGCAGTCCAGCAAAGCCAGCTGTAGCTTAACCTTCAGATTTGGATGCAGTTCATGTGACTCCTTGCATTCAATTAATATATGTAACATTCAGAGAGCTTTGGTGTTGGTTTTGGTGAGCAAGGCTACTGGCTCTGCTACATAGTCAAGTTGTTGTTATTGCAGGAAGGAGATGTTATGACAGCATGCTGATACTGAATGACTGAATTACGGTTAGACCTTCTGAATTGTGGTGTTGGACAATGAATATCAGGATTATAATTGTAAATATGACGTACTGTATTGACTGAGCTTTCTAATAGCTCAGTATATTGGTGATTTCAGTTACAATACAAGGGAAATAAAAGCAGTACCTTGTAGGTTATACCTCTGCATACTGGAATGAAGAACAAAAGCCAGCCTCTAAGATAAGTCATTCTGAATTGTCCTTGAAAATTGTCAAAGACTTATTATCCTGCTAATGTTGTGTGACTTAGTCAAAGGCTATTTTTACCATGAGATTTTCCTCACAATGAGAATGCTTCATTCTGCTTCGGTAGTTGGTGATATGTCCTTGAAACATTGGTCCTAGCTTTTGAAATTAGCAAGGGCTTTCTAAAATGCAGACCAGTTTACTTTGTAAATGAACTGGTTTCCTCTCTCTCCATCTTTTTGAGTTTAACAAAAGCATAAGCAAAGAACTTGTTCTGCAACACAGAAAATTAACGTAGTGTCTGAGTTTGAAGCCTTATGTGATTATAAATATACGTACTTACATGAAGTTGTAGATAATAATCTTGTATGCATTTACAAATATCAAGATACTCTGTGCAAGATATCAGAACACAGATGTTCATTAATAGACTCAAATATAGCCGTACTAGAGCGTGTTGTCCTTTTCTTCTGTTTTTTTTATGTAGTGCAAGTGAAGGGTAAGTTAAGGCATGTAGTATCGTGGTGTCTCAATGTCAGTAAGTGTTTCCTTGAATGGTGTGAACAGGCATAGCTATGCTGACTTCATAAGAAATGCCAATTCTCACCAGCTGAAAGCAGTTTCTAATTCACTTTTCTAATGTTGACATTCTGCAAGTTATGGAGGTCTTTCCGGGTGAAACTGAGCATTTAAAATAGGAATTAGCAGTCCAAGGAAAAATTTAGGAGGAATTTCTGAACAGTGACTGTGTCTTTTCTTACTGAGGAAGTTCGCTCTGTGGTATATGCTGGGACCTCAATGCAATTACTTTATTGGAGAAAGGCAGATCCATAGCACTCATGGAAAAAAGCTTGCAGTGCTCTAACTTTGTGCAACAATTTCTAGACAAGCCTCTTTACCTAATTTTCTTGAACTCTCGTGAACCATTCTGGCCATATTTACTTTTACTCTCAAACTCTTATTTATGTTTCCTTGTGTATGTGGGGGAAATGAGAGAATACAAGGCTTACCTTTATCCTGTACCTTTTCAAGAAAGAACTCAAGTAGCATATATCTGTTGATATGAAAATTTGGAGTCAAAGTATTTTATTTACTTGGCATTTTCGGGCAGTATATTTTTACAGGTCTACTGCTTCATGCCCTAATGAAGAAAAGTTTCTAGAATATTTAAAACTACAAGATAGAAGGAGTATTGGCTGAGAAAGGCAGTCTCTCTTCTTGACACCGACATTGATCTACTTGTAATACAGGATCCCTTCATTAGGAGTTTGTCAAGTCCTTATTGAAACCACACAATAAATCAATCTCTGGAAAACTTTGAAAGGGTGTAAGCAAGGATGCTGTGCACAGATACCTGGGGGAAAAGTTGCTGACCTCTGCTCTCCAGTAATCAATCACTTCGGTTAGGCCAATATGACAATGTCATTTTGTTAATGAGACGCCATTAACCCTTCCCAGCATTATGTTGTACCTTGCACTCATTAGCACCCACATCCGATTCTGAGCATCAATTCTTATCTTTAGGAAGATCTCCTACAGATTTCTACAGGGACCAATGTGAAAGCAGAGATCATAAATGAGTAACCTGAGAGACTGGTACAAAGAGAAACGATAAATTGATGTTGTTTACCACACTTGATCATACTGGAACTGGAAACGGTGAGCAGATGTTAGGTGTAAGGGGATACTGTTTATATGAGGTATGTTTTGGAAGGACGAGGCCATGTATGAAAAAGGGCACTTGAGGAAGGGGTTGCAATATAAGTATTGGCATATAAATCACTAGATTTATGGCCCTTAAGATAAGATAAGCAATATTAAACACATCACACTCTGCAGTTCAGAAAAATAGAGCAATTTTTGTGTTATCTCTTTCAGATAAGCAGGTCTCTGAGAAATATGTTGTCACAGTCTTCTGTGCTTGATGTCTTACAGCTATGGCTATCCGTTTAGCACTGAACCACACAATGCAGTCTGTGGATCTAGAGGACATGTAGAACTGAGTCAGAGTGGTAAAATCTTTCCCACTTTGTTTTAGCATGAGTCAGCATTTCGTTTAGCATTGCAGTCTGGTTAAAGTAGTTGTCTGTCTTCCAAGCTAGTGGCATCATTGGCATGCTGAACTTCTGTTTTTAAAGTCTGGTTTTTGTTTGTTTGTTTGTTTGTTTGTTTGTTACTGAGATTGTCTGCAGCTGAAGTTACAGTTTCTTACTTTTTTTTTTTTCTTTACAGATAATCTCATCTTTAAAGGTAATGATTTTTGATTGAATTCCTAGTTTAAAGGGAATTTCCTTTTTAGCTGTAAATTCATACAAAGTAAGGCTCCTTATGGATATCTTCAGAGTTTCACGAAATTTTATCCTTGATTTGCTATCCAATTGTATTCTACAAGTCACAGTCTCTGCTCTGTCCTCTCAGAGAAGTACGCTTTGTTCTCCACACTCTCTTATGCCTGCAAAAAGTAGAAACTCTGTTTTTCAGATAGGAGTTCCTTAGGACCAGTCTTAATTCTGAGCAGTATAGTAAGGCACAGCCTAAGGTAAAAATGTCAGCATCTATATTCAAGATCAACAGTTTGGGAATATCCATACTTCAAATAGCACAAGGACATAGATGTCCAAATAGCCCTAGTAAAAGCCCTAGTAAAAGCAAAAAGCTAGCCTTACAGTAAGAGCCCAGCTACGAGTAACTTGCTTCTGCCCAACCAGTAATTCATTAATGCAGGTGGGAAAGGCTGCCATTGCCTTCGTTATGAAGCTTTAAAAATTAGCCATTATTTAACTATGGCATCCTGCATGAGAAAAATGAAACAAAACCCACCACCGCCCAAAACAAACAAACAAACAACATCAGCAAACTAACAAACATAATGGAAAGTGTTAATATATTCTTTAAGGGAAGGAGCTAAAAATATTCTTTAAGGTGACATCTTTGAGGATGACTTCTATTCATTTGTTTCTTAATTTATACTAATAAACATTGCTGGCAATGGAAGGGGTTGCATTTCTAAAGGGTAATCAAATTTGTCCTTCCTTAATCCACACAAGACCAAAGAGGGTTCTTCTCTTCCACTCAGGTAGCAGAGCGGGCTGCAGACTGTGAGTAGGATCAAACAGCTAGCTCATCTTCTCTTTTGAAAGTTGTTTTTTATTTATTGTAATTAACATGGATATGAAGAAGCCACATGGCGTGTGCTGAGCGTGCTTATGAAAGATGAACAACTGGCTGGGAAGATAAACAGTATTTGTGTTTGTAACAAAGATGTGCATCGCAATTACAGACTGAACACTGCAGTATTTATATGGAAATTAATATACAAAAAAAAAAAAAAAAAAAATTAAAAAAGAATGAAGCATGCAGATGGAAGTATTCCCTTGCTGAACTCTCTTTTACTACAGGTCTATTAGTANCACCATACCTCCATTTCCTCAAATGCAGAAAAGGGAGTATCTGAGACCAAATTTGAAAAGCATTTAAAAGGACTAGACGTTGCTGATAACTTTGCTAGCTACACAGAGGAAATCAGTGTAGTTTGTTCAGTGATGTGTTTTCATTCATACTCAGACCTATTTGTATGAAGAAGAAAGGCATTATATCTTTTATTTTCAGAAAGCCGAAATAGCTAAAGAAGCACAAACTGTATCTATCTGTTAAAAAAGGGAGAGTGATGTTGTATGTTTTA
>VXAV01002672.1:156792-194154 GCA_013399715.1 Alectura lathami | reverse complement strand
TTTGCATGTCTCATGTAGAGATCAAGGTCCTATAAGGAGAAAAACATTTTGAATGCTAAGTTATCACCACTAGAAGTACGTATTTATTCCTCTGGTATTTGAAAACATCAGACATTTTTTTTTTTCAGTGGCATACTGTAATGATGGCAGGATCCTAAAAAAAGACCATGACATTAACAAGACAAGGCTAGTTTAATGAAAATTTCATTGGTAAAATGCCACTCTAAAATACCAGCTAATTGTACACTAATGTTTCAGGTACTTGCTCATGTGGGCTAACTACAAAAAAAATCTGAAATATTGCAAGTTGTTTATCACTAATCTGTGGCACATGAGAAGTGACTAACCTATTAATTATTGTAATTCATTGACTGCAGTCAAAAATTATGACAGGCTTTTAAAATTAAAAGTATTTTTAGCAAAGGTCAATGTATTATAATCTTTTAAAATGAACAATTGACTAAAAAAAAAAAAATACCACAGATAGACATTTCACTTAGATGGACAGAGAGCTACAAATAATGAAACCTTAGAAATACTTGATTTTCCAGCAATATCTAGGGATTTTATTTAAAGATATACCCCAGAAGAAAGCTGGTAAATGAAGATCAGTCTTTGGCATAATTTTGCTGATAATCTCAACTGAGATTCTCAGAGACAAGAAATGCCTTCAGATAAAAGGGGAAAGGAATGTAAAAAAGTGATTTAGCAGAAGGTTTGGTTTGAGCTAGGCATACCGGGAAAGTTTAATTCAAGGGGCAAGAGGCTTGTTCAGGTTTTGTTTTGGAATTCCCAGCATTTTCCTCACTTGCTGCCAGCTGGAAATACTAAAGGGAAAGGGCAGCTTTTCCACTGGGAAGCTCTTCCATCAAGTGGCAATGGCACATGAGAAAACCTCACCTCAATAACGACTCTTGAAGTTGTTCCTCTTGCACTTGGCAAGGCATGGCTCTTAAACTAGAAGCCTGCCCAGCACCACTGCACACAGGCACTGGAAATACACAGGGTCTATGCAGTACTCTTCAGCACAGAAGGATCCCCAGATGCTTAAAACTATTTGAGCTGACACTGCTAAAAAAGTAATCTTACCACTGTGTTTTGTCAGTTCCTGACCTAGTTTCAAGCCTAAAACAAATGTCTGGTTTAGGCTGGGAGGCAGAGGAAGAAAGGCATTCAAGTATTTTAGAACCTAAAAAAGAATAGATCAAGTTCAGTTAAAGAATCGTCTGGGATTTGCGGGAAAATGATTTTAATCTCATTTCATCTTTATTTGTCTTAGAAAAGATGAAAATTCCTGTTCCCCTACAAGTAAGTGTGGTAATCTTCTCAAATACGAGAAAGGGCAGCATCATCACGAGATAAATATATATATTGAAGCAAATTTATATATATAAACAGCGAAAAAAATACATAAGGAAATATACAATTTAGTCAAAAAATAATATTCGAATGTTCCTTTTGTATAAGTTTCATTGATGAAGAATTTCATCATTCACATGTGAAGAATCACAAATTCTTCGTTCTTCTTCATTTGAAGAATTTTCAATAGTACCGAGGCATTTCAGACCACGTATAGTACATTTCTAACTTGGTCTGTTTGGAATGCTGCAAAGCTTAGACTTACTGGTGAATTTTTAGGGGGTTATAATACATGTTTAAGGATTCTTAAAACATCCCAGTAGAGTAATTTACTCCAAACCAGAGACATGAACATTCACTTCACCTTTCACTTTAGAACAGTCTCTTGGAGGAAGTTTCTAGGATGAAATTTCCAAGTACAGTATAACACAATAATTTGAAATAAAACGTAGCAATCTTCCAAGTTTTTAGCATCTTGGATTCAGCAGTGCATTCTAATTTTGTTATCCCTGCACAAAGTTGCCAGTGCAAGCTAGTTACGTTAACTGGATTGAGAGATTCTGGATTTGCCAGGCTAATTTCTCACTTTCTCAAGTGCTTTAAAATGCTGCTGCTTCGGGCCCTTTATGGCTTTCTTTACTTCGTATACCTGAACCTATACATGTGGAATCATATCTCCACAAATGTACCCAGTTTCTCGTGTCCCTGAATTTCCTGTGCAGGCATTCTTCAGCTTCTCTTACCTGCTTCATTCATTTTTGCAAGTGTACGTATACTGTCCTCTTCCCTCCAACCCAGACTGCATCTCATGATGATAAGTGGTGGACAGCAATTCAGAAATCATCAATTTGAAAGGAATGGTCCTTTTTTGCAGTTATCATCTCAAAAATGGTTCTTTGCACAAGAAATAATTCCTTTCAGAGTGATCAGTCAGACGCGCCTTGTGTTGTCAAAATCTGTATCTGTACTGTTCAGTGGAGCACAGGTCAAGAGCAATCTAAAGCATGCGGTGGGGTATAATCTCCATGCTGTGCATCCACATACCTTATCCCAGTGCCTGACAAGAACAACACCCTGCCTACAGCACAGTACGCAGCTGCACACAGCTCCAGGACTTTCCAGGAAAGAAATCAAAATCTTACATGCTGCACATTTGATACAATATTTTATTACAAAGCAATTTAAGATATAAACTGTAGTTTTAGGCCAAGGAACCATACATGTATATGTGCCCACCATGTTCAAATGTGAAGATAACTAGGAGGTACATTACTTGTATCTTACATGTTTTTTCTGTGAAGTCTTTAACATAGTTGTGGTGTGGAGCTGAAAGCACAATGTGAATTTAATCCAAACTTAGACTGATGTAGGGAGCACCGTGGTCTCCTCTGCTGTTGGGCTGTGGAGGCTGCCCTCCAGTCTTTCTCAGAGCAGCCACAGCAGTGTCAGCTCTGGCTTCAGTCCTGCTGGGGAAGAATAAGTGATGACAGTCGGTTTAAAAGTGGCTGTTCTTCTCAGCATGATTTGCATCAATGATTTTCATAATTTTTATCAATTATCTGGATGCAGGAGTGGAGTGCATCCTCAGCAAGTTTGCTGATGATACCAAACCGGGAGCTGCTGTTGGCTCTCTGGAGGGATGAGAGGCATTGCAGAGGGGTCTGGATACATTGGAACACTGGGTAATTAACAACGGCATGAAGTTCAACAAAAGGAAATGCCGGGTTCTGCACCTGGGACGGAGCAATGCTGGACACAGGCACACATGGAAAACAAGTGGCTGGAGAGTAGCTCAGCAGAGAGGGACCTGGGAATGCTGATGACAGCAGCTCGACATGAGCCAGCAGCATTCCCTGGCAGCCAGGAGGGCAAACTGCATTTTGGTGTGCGTTATACACAGCATAGCCAGCCAGTCAAAAGAGGTGATTCTTCCACAATATTTAGTGCTAATGTGGCCTTGCCATGTGCAGCTCTGGTCTCCACAATATAAAAAGGGTGTTAGAGGAGAGGAGAGGTAGAGGACACCTGGGCTGACCCGTCTGGAGGAGGCCAAGAGGCAACCTCACTGCTCTCTGCAGCTCCCTGAAGAGGGGAAGAGCAGAGGCACATGCTGGGCTCTGCTCCTGGTCACCAATTACAGGACATGTGGGAACGGGTCAAAGGTGCACCAGGGTAGGGTCAGGCTGGAATTAGGAAAATTTCTTTGACAATGGGGATCAAATGCTGGAATAGGCTTGCTAACGAGGTGGCTGCTGCCCGCTGCCAGTCAGTGTTCAGGAGGCATTTAGATAATGCCATCAGTAACATGCTGTCACTGCTGGATAGCCCTGAGGTGGTCAGGCAGCTGGACATGATGATCTCTGAAGGTCCCTTCCAGCTGAATTTTCTTATTCTATTCTATTCTATTCTATTCTATTCTATTCTATTCTATTCTATTCTATTCTATTCTATTCTATTCTATCCCATCCCATCCCATCCCATCCCATCCCATCCCATCCCATCCCATCCCATCCTATCCTAATTTATCTTTCAGAGTGCAGGGACTTATGTAACTTCATAACTTTTTGTTTCAATAAATTGTTTCAAAATAAATTTTGAAAAAATTTTCAAAAAAAAAAAAATGAAAAAGAATGAAGGTAAAAATGACCTCAACTCTGAAAAATGGCAATGTAGACCTTACACAACATGTCATTATTATAACTGTGTACAAAGCCTGAAGCTTCTATTTTATTTTTATTGACATTTGAATGTTAAGTATCTTAAAAAAATAACTTTCAATTGATTGTAATTTCTAACAGAATTAGCAGACTTATGATTCTTTCAGTACAAATTCATTTCATAATCAGTCAGTGTGGTAATTTTGGGAAAAACACATTGTCATTTTCATGCATATCAAAAGACTGAATCCCTCTTAGCTGCAGAACTGATCCCAGTACATTATATACCCATCCACAGCCTCCCTGTACTCTGTGTGTGTTTATTTGTAGGGAGAATATAAATGCATAGAAAGAAGCTATGCTCAACATTATTCTTTACTGTTGTTATTTGATTAGAACCTCCAGCATACCTGGTTTACATATATTTGATTGTGTATTTTCTGGGATTGCCAGACACTTGCCCCCTTCATGTCACAAGATACATATTTCCTTTTTATTTCCTTATAAATTCATATGTATCTGGATTAAAGCTGTTTTCTAACTGTATATGCATTGTCCATATGGCTAAAAATCTGTTTAATGTCTGGAAGATTATCCAGAGCAGCAGAGCAGTTAGGCTTTATGCTCAGTGAAGTATTATTTTTTCAGGATGGAAAAAAAAATCAAAGAATATTAAATGGAAACTGAAAAAGAGATGTTATTACAACAGCCCCTTAATTAGCCAGTTTGATTTTCATTTCGATCTTTTCAATTAGCCAATAAACTGTCTTTGAAGTTATGGAATTGGGCAAGTACATCATGGAAAATGAGTGATTTGAAAGGATTTTAACAAACTCTCTGCGTTTTTTATATCTGTAAATGTACTCTAACCCTTAGCCAACTGGCTGAGTAGCCATCTGCTCTATAGATGATGACTCTGATTATGTGCAAAGACAGCAGGTCTCTACTGCAAGACTTTATTTTATTTATAAGGCTATATACATTGGCTTCCATTCTAATTAGATTTTGCAGAGCTATAGCAATGTAGGAGGCACTTTAATAAATGCTCAACAATATCTATGCCTCTGCCAAGCTGGCTTTGCAATGTCCTTTAGAGAAATGTTCCAGAAGGGATTGGAAAGGGGTTGTTTACTTTTTGGTCCTACAAGGAGTTAACCAGGACTCTGTAACAGCAGAAGTTTGTAGATTAAAATTACACACTGAATTTCAACTCACTGCACTATAAAACTCACATGAAAGTATTAGACTGTGGAGATGGATGGCTTTACATTTAATCATCCTTAGGCAGAACTTCTTTTCTCAAATAACACCACTTCAGATTAATTGCTAGTACAGGAAATGTTTATGACCCTAAAAAATTATTTCTGAATGTGGAACCAATAGCTGCACGATTGTTTAGACTCTGTTCCCGCTCTGAAGGCATGCAATCCAGCCCTCCAGAAACCACGGCTGCGAGAGATCCTTGCCAGGGCTGCTGTTCTGATGACTATATAGCAAAATGGTGATGTCTGCTCTGTGTCAGGGCCAATAAGCCTCGACTTCATGCTTCTATTTAGCTGGCTTTCATGCTAGAAATCCTGATTCTTAATGAGGACAATTTATCCATTAACTGGAGTAATTATACAGTTTTGAGACTCTATTGAGAAGCTTAGTTGTTAAAGAGACAATGTCAAGTGGCTGAGGACCTACATGACAGTTTTGTTAGACAGACATTTTTCCAGGGTGTTTGTTATTCCAGTGAAAACTGCGTGTATCATTTTTCTAAATGTCATTGAAAATTTCAGTGAGGTCAGCACCATGTTTCTGAATGCAAGCAAGAAAATGCAGCTCTGCAGAAAAACATGTAGCTAGCCAAATAGAGTGAAGCATTCAAAGCAAACAGTGCTTCAGTTATTATATTTTTATATATTGTTTGCTGTAGTAAGTAAAGGTGAAATTTGCTAGAGTGCTATAGAAAGAGGGTGCCACTTCCACAGCGAGCCTCATGCGAGTGAATGCTCTTTATTAGCTCACCATAAATACACTATTAATAATAATAAAGCCATCCACATAATTAAAGGTGATGTCATCCTGTTAAGGCCAGTAACAAACAGAAAAAAAAGAGGTCAAATGAAGATATGCAATGAAAGGTAGATAATAAACATGACAATCAAATCTCTAATCTGAATAAAACTATTTAAGTTGAACATGTCTAGGCATTAGGTAATAGCCCTAATTTGCATGAAAATAGGTTTAAAACAGCGTTACAGAGCTGCTACATGATAATTTCATGTAAATTGTCAAGCAGGGAATGAGGAGGTTTAGAAGGTTTAGTACTTATTAGGAACCAGCTAAATGGCAGTTTCCTTGGCGTGCCAAGAGGGAAGCAACTCCACAAACATGTGATACAGTGTGATATAGGGTAATCACAGCCGAGGCAGAATGTAAGCCTCTTAAAGTAACAAACACCTGATTGGCTTAGAATCGCTGCCAAAAATGAAGACAGCAGGGGCTTCTGGGTAATCTGGATGTGCAAATGTCAGGAAAAGGAATGAATGTGGTGGTTCAGCTCTTCAAAGAGGAATCAGCATGTTAAATCTTAAAAGGCATCATATTCATTCAAATAGTTTTTCCCTGCAATTTTCATTGTCTTTCCTTTCAAAACAATCTTTTTTTGTGGTAAACATCTTAATCTAATTATTTCATTGTGTAATTACGCCTTTTCCACTGTCAGAATGTGACAGTTTCTCCCCTGCACAATAACTTGTGTGGGAGAAACATGAATGAGAGGAGCACGCTGGTCTGCTCCGTGCGGCGGCAGATTCGGCGCGGGGTGGTGGCAGTGTGTGCTCTGCAGTCCATGGCTTTAAGCACACGTTGTGTGCTCAAACACAATCACTTTATTTATAGCTCTATTAGTTTAATAGGCAGCTCAAGTCTGAGGAAAGAAAGAGCAAGGGAAGAATGAGCAGTCCTTTCTGCTCAAACAGCTTTCCAGGAGAGAAGTGTTTCCCTAGAGATATTTTTCTCTACATTGTTTAATTTGATTGTTTCTGTAAGACACCGAGAGGCAGATGCAATTTACATGGAACATCTCTGTCTTCTCTGGCTTTTCCCTCCACATCTGTGTTTTCACACTCTAACTCAGATACCTTTTCAGCTGTCCTATAAACATAGCCATGCATTGAAATGAGGCAATTCAAAGTTCTGTCTGATATTTAACAGCTTTCTGGAAATAGACAGAAAATTAATAGGTTAAATGAGTGAGTGTGCTTCAGAGAACAAAATGGAAAATGTTCTGATGAGCATTTCCCAAACCCCAGAAGCTGAGTGTAATTGCTTATATTATTGTTGCTGAATGGGAGGGTTTTTTTTTAATTGCAGCAGTGCTATTAAGTGCTTATGATCCATTTTTTTCTATTTGGTGTTTTATCTCTGTACCCAGCATTATTATCTCCACCTCATAGATTGAAATGTGGGTAGCATAGTCTCATCTTTCAGAGAGTGGAAATATTACAATAAAGAGATTTCTTTTGCAAATCTTTAGCCCTAAACTGTAAAATCAGAGATTTTGTGTGAATATTAGAAAACCCCTTGTGCATTTCACAAGGAGCAAGAACCACTGTGCTGCAGGCCTGATTTTCAAAAGTGTTCAGGATAGAATTGTAGCTGAAATCAGTGGGGGTTGTATGTGTTCAGCCCTTCTGAAACAGGCCCTGGAGTTTTATTCTTGGAAAGTCAGAGGAAAATGGAGGGAAAATAAAGTTTCTGGTATAACAGAAAGACAGCACTTTTTTTTTCAGGATGAAACATCCAAAACATTACAGCAATACCTTGATATGATCAAAGGAAATGAAGCACATGAATGACACAGTCCAGATTCTTTGCCTTCCTATGAAAGAATTTCTGCAAGTATGGGTAGATATTAAATGTCCAAATGGCACGTTGTGTCTCTGCCCTACCACTTCAAAGTGACATCACTTATGTTTTGTTTGCCCACTGACTAAATCTCATAATACTCATTATACATTACTATACACATATGGGGTTTTCATAGCTGTATTTAATCCAACATGCTCAGTTTATAAAAACTGTCCTCATTACCAGTCTTTGCAGTGAAGTTGGCAATGCACAAAGAGAGAGCTGGTTGAAAACTGCTGCAGAATTTGGCTGTTATTGTCAAGCCGTTCTTTGCAAATGGCTGTCTTAAATGAAAAGGAAGGACTCAAGAGGTTTTGAGCAATAACAGAAAAATTGCCAAGTGAAATTATTTGATAAATAGCTGAAACAACACAAGTTCTGAAGATGTGGAAAGCTATGGACTGTCTCCAGTACAATAGCTTGAAATGGGAACCCCAGTGATTAAAAAAAAAAAATTTAAGGTAGTCAATGCCAGATTTTTGTCCAAGGCCTATTGCTATGTATTATGAACTACTGAAGATTCATCAGACTACAGCATTAGTAAGATCTAATGGCAAAATATGTATTCATTTACTAGAGATTGTGAGATACTTGTTCAAAATAACTACTGTAAGCTTGAAGTTTAAAAGTACCGTGCTTATTGAATATTTCACCTCAAGATAAGATAAACTGCCTCCTGAGTTTTATGTGGTAAGTGGATCTCTCAGAGCAGGTCTTATAATTTTAGCTGCTGAATGTTGTTTGAGTTTTAAAACCACATTGCACCAGTACACCAAGAAATTATAAATCTACTATGACTGTGAGCAGCATGAACATGTAACCTGCTTGGTGTTTTGTGTCGTCACATTGGTTCTGTGCTTATGCTTATAGAGAGAAAAAGAAAGACTACATCAATCTGCTTTGGGAGTGTCCTAAATGGAACGTGAATATTACTGGGAAATTTTTGGTGAAGTTGAAATTCTTGATGTATGGCATGGTCGAATAATAGGTTTCTATTCATTCTGGTAATTTCAAAGTCATTTTGGAGATCACTAATTCTTTTTCTTGATTTATGGTATGTGTTGCTGAATTTTCTCATTAGGGTTTTGTATACCAGAAAATCCCATATGTTGCAAAAAAATCAATATGAATTCCAAGCATAAATACATTTTACTCTTCTCTTGTTAACTGATATGGCAGTGACTGATGGGCTAAGTCTGTAAGCAGATTTTTATCTTGAGAGAAACTTTAATTCACTTAGAATCTAAGCATTGTTTCTGAGGACTCTGAGCTCCTGAATGCACTTTTTGTGAGCTATACAGTCTTTGATGTATGTACAATCCTTGGCAAACATCCTAGATAGATTCTGGGAAGAAGTGATTTCAATTCACAAAGTCAAATGCATATATAAAGAGCATTATTAACCCAGCATTTGGGAACATTCTCAAAAAGATTCTGGTTTAAGATTATATTCAGTTCTGAGGTGACACTAAAACCCTCAACTGGGGCCCGTGCATTAGTTATATAAAAAGGGCAAAAAATACCATGACAGTAGAAAATGTTTTACGAGTCAATACTGAGAGAACAGGCAATGATCTCTATCTCCAAGGTGCAGAATCACTGAGATTTTCCCATAAGAAAATGAACTCTTTTACGTTTTTATCTGTAAAACAGCAGTATCTAAGTAAACAGTGACCTGTGTGTTTAACTGATAGATTTGCACATGCAAATAATAAACATTTGTGGGTTTGTTCCCTGAGGCTGGTCTTTAGTTTGGCAGTAAGTATATCTGAAGTGAAACATTTCAATTATAATGATGACACCTCATGGTTTCCTCTGATTTGAACTAGAATATCGTTCGCCATAACACATCAGTGGTGATTCTTCCCAGCCATGCTGATCACAGTTACTGCTCAGTAATACATGCTTCTACTGATTAAGTAGGAAGTGAATGTGAAAACAGCATCATAAAAACAGTCAGTGAATGATTCTCTCAGCTCCGCATTTTCTCTTGAGTTTCATGTCCTTTTTTTCTGTTACAAATCATTTTACTTGCCAAACACATCAACTGTAAGCATCTTACAGCAGCGTGATAATGGAAAGGATGCCCCACTTTCTGTAAAGATGGATCTAGTTAAGAGGAGACTTAAATTTACAGAAGCAATAGGCTTGACCCTCACCTTGGTCTCACACAGATCATTAACATAGAGTTTGATTTAGTGGCATCCATAATCTCTCTACTGTCCTTCCAATGTGGAGGGAACTATGTTCCCAAATCAGCAATTTCTTTTGGACAGTGTACCTAGCTTTTCTCATCTATTAAACATTTTATGTCACCTCTTTAAGACCATCTGTTAATGGAAAACTTCTAGCACAGTGATGTGTCAGATATATTAAGAATAATAACTGTTACTTTTCATCTTCTTTTTGGAAGCATTCTCACAATTTGGCATAGCAGTCAGGTGACTTTCAAGTTAAGATGTTGTAGGTTGGTGGGAATTCTTCCTGATGGAGCAGACGTAATCTATACTTTCCTTTAGTAAAGTTGATTAACTACTGTGACTCCAACAAAAATGTAAAAAAAAAAGCTGTGGGCTATCATTTTCCTTTTTGTGTGACTGTTTCATTTTGAATAATGTGCAGTCTTACATTACCATCATTGAACAAATAAATGATAAGTCACAAGGAATAATCCTCAATTATTTAAGCTCTAATAATACCAATGTACTTCCAGATGACTCATATTTTACGTAATTCCTTCAGTAGTTGCTCATCTGTTACTGATAAGTGAGCCACAAAATAAATCATGCGATTTACTTGGATAAAATTTTCCAATACACCTAAATGGCAGAGGGTTTGATTTTTAATGACATTGAGCTATGTAACTACATGATTTGACATTGACTAAAATGAATATACAGATTCAAGTGGCATTTAGCACATTATCTTCTTACAAGCCTTTGAAGGTTCTGTGATCATTTCTCTGCAATTTATAAACATTTAAATACTTTTCAAAGCCTTGGATTGTAGAATTCAAAGCGTAAAGAGTCATTATGATCTCAGGAGCTATTGAAGAGAAGAGAGATTGATTCAAAAGGAATTGAGGGGCCAAAGTGAAAAAAGTTGGTGATTAAAACATCTCAGACACCTGAAAACCCAAAACTTTAGGTCCAGGTTTTCTTCAGATTCTTAAAATTCTGTTCTGCATGCAGAGAAGATCTCAATCTTACACTGAGCAGCTGAGGCCTAATCTTTTTTCTTCAACTGCATTATTTTGTTATCTGCGTGATATCAAGGAAAAAATAATCAAACAAAAAACAACAACAACAAACCAATTCGAAGTGCACGAATCATATTTCCTCTGGGTTTTAGTTCAGGCTGTATTTCCCCTTATTGCCTGCAGTATCCTTTCATAGTACAGCTATCACAGAACCTGATTTAAAGAGTATATTTTGTTTATTTATAAGCTTTCTGGAGTTGTTCGTCACTATTTTTCTCATTAAGATAGTGAATGCTGCTTTACTGTACTTTGGTGAGGGAGTAGAAGAATGTTCTGTGTCTGAAGAAGCCAAGAGGCGCTAAGAGGTGAAGGGATTTGTGCTAGTCACACACTGAGGCACCACATCGCCCATATTATGACCCAGATGTTTACGTGGCCCTCACATTGCAGTGAGCACCGTACTGCCTTCAATGTGTTGGCGCTTCATAACACTCCTGTGAGGCAAGAAATTACTCCAGTTTTCAATATACAAATGAAGAGCTGAGTTACAGGAAAACTGAGGGTCCAGTAATAAAGGAATTCAGAGGTACTGCCTTGAATAGCTGGAACAGGGAATTAGACCTACGTCTCCCAAATTTTGAGCTAAAGCTCAAACTGCTGAACAATCTTCCTCCTTCCACTAGAGGAACTTCTGCTGTTCAATATCACACGCTTGCTGGGTCATATCCTGACCGAGGACGTTTCTTTTCTCTGCTGGCTGATTGCATAGATACTCAAGCACAGAATGTTATTTAAAGAAGAATAATCTCTGCTTCTAGGAAGCAGGATTTCTGCAGAGCCTGGCTTTTCAGTGGCACCCAGGAGAGCATCAACACCTGTTCTTTTGGCAGAAAGGATATGCAAAAAGGACGAGCAGAAAGAAAGCACCGTTTTTAACCAAGTTTTCCCTTGTGTTCTTGTTTCCAGATGAGTCAAATAAACCACAAGGACTCTGGAATAACTGAGTCACTTGTGTATGCTTTTGCATATGTTTTAATGTATATTCCTGAGGAGAGGAATGAAGTTCTGTGCTAGCCTTTTGCAATACAAACTTTTGTTGTTTTTGTGTTGTGAATATGTTACAGGAAAAAAAAAAAAAAAAAGTGCTGAATTGAATTCATTACACCTCAGACCTCAGAATTTGCTCTGTTTTTCTGACCAGAAACCAAACAAAAACTTAAGAACTGGACCTAATTATTCTGTAATTATAATGTAATATTATCAGTGTGTTCTTAAAATGTCAGGATAAGGAGGAAAAAGGCTATGGGATATTATTTTCTTATGATTGTGCTGCTTCTTTGAATACTGTAAAAAACATCAAACACACATATAAGAAACAAAGGAGGGCAGACTAATTGAGATCACACTGAGCTCTTTGTTTTTCTGGCTAGATTTTTTTTGATGTCCAAACTAGCTCGGTTGCTGGCTTTATCTCTCTCTGGTATAACAATGCAGCCTGCAGCATCAACATGCCTGCCCAGACAGCCAAAAACCATGGCGGAAGTTGTGACCTTTCTGTGTTTTCTCATAACTAATAAGCAGTTAAGTGAGAATGTTTTTTTTTCTTCTCCAGAAGATACTTCTAATACAAACTAAAATACCAGAAGTGTTATATTTATGCAAAATTCAACTGAAGTTTCATTTGGCTTTTCTTATTACGGAGAGCACCTGGGTGTACGAAGCAACATGCCTTTGTCCAGCTTCTTTTCCCAAACCACAGGCACCATTTCCTCACTGCTCTGTACTACAGTGTGACCTTTTTGAACAAAATATGTAGATTTTCAGAAGTATTTTAGGAAACCAGCGCAGAAACTAGGTGTTCAGAAGCGTCACGTCCATTGAAAAGTGTCTGAATTTATTAGCAAGAATTACTGGATAGCACTTTTAAGACTGACTGATGTATGAACTAGTTAACCTGTTTCCTCTGGCTGCTGCACTTCTGCTGAACAGTTGTCACTTACTTTCCAGACCTTTCAAGGATAGCATCTGCCAGTAATTTGGTCTTTCTGTTCACTTCTAGGTAGGAGAATATCTGTCTTTGATTCTCGAGGATCCTGCTTTGAACCCATCCTTAAACATTTGCAAATGTATTCTCGGTAATCCAGAGCCTCTGGGGTTGTTGCTTTGCTGATAAAATCCATTTTAGTGTCATGTAAAATACACGCATGGACATAACAATCTGACCAAAGTTAACTTTTTCCGCTGGATTTTATATGATGCCTTTAGTCCTATAGGCCTGGAGATAACAAGTGCAAAAGCTAGAATGCCTGTTTTCAGCATATGAGAACAGAAAAAATACATTTAAATTCTTTAAGAAAGGAAAGCTGTCCAACTGCATAAGAAAGCACTTATCATGTGTTTGATTCTCAGCTAACAACTTGCCAGCTTATGATGACTTCATGATTAAACATGCCTATCAAACTCTTTATTGAAAATCTAAAACATTGTACCTAAAATCCAAGTAACTTTTTTCAACATTACTGTCAATAAGTGCTACAGAACATGGCAAAAATTTGTGTAGAATTGCATCCCACAATCTGCTGCTGGACCTGCGTGTGGGAATCATGCATTAAACATAAGAGATTTGCCTTGAAGCTTTTTATCATCTGTGGTTGTTTATGAGATGGGCGATTTCTTAGGCATTTCTTTAATTGACTGGAATGCTTCATTAAATGAAGAGAAGCAACCGAAATACATAAAGCAGTCTTCTGCCAGCACTACATAATTGAAAATATTTGCAGATTTTTGTAAATATTTGTATTTTCCAGATTTAAAATTATTTCAATTATTTAAAAAAATACTTAAAAATCTACATAATAAATAACTCTTGTTTCATTGACGAGATCTTTTTTCTGCTTCTGTTGCTACACTGAGGAAGTGTAGGTATATGTGAGTCCCAGAGATAACTTTGTTGAAATGTTGTTGTCCAACATGGAAAAATGCTGACTTTGAATATAATGTGTGACTTGAGTTTGATGGCTGAGTGTTTGAGGAGGAAGTGGAAATTATGAATCCTTTCTGGTGTCCACAGTAGTGCCTCCGAAGCACCGTACAGACTGGGGCATTTGCTTTAGAGTTAAAGCTGCAGTACAAAGCTGAAATGGGAACAAACTTGCTCTTTTTCTCTGTGTCCATTTTTGAGCATGCATGTTGCTTACTCTAATGTAAATGTGCAGCAAACGTATTGAAGCAAAGGTTGTCTGCCGTTTCCCCAGTACTGAGTTTAGCAGTTCAACTTCCGTTACAAATGCAGGTTTTCTGAATTTTTCTTCCTTAATTTTAACCGGGAAGATCCATGAGAGTTTTCAGCCAAAATTGTTTTTCTCCTTCCAACAAATTATAAGTAAGGGGAGCTGAAGAAAAGACAATGGAGGAAAAAAATGGAGGGAAAGGCCTATTTCCGTGTTGCATTTGACAAATGATTTTTCTTCTAATAGTGATTGAAAAGTTTGTGATCAGTCAGAAGTATCAATTTAAAGCTTTTATAGAGGAAGTTGTTGCTTTTTTTTCTCTTGTTCTCTTCTCTCTCACGTATTCAGATCTTTTCTCCTACCTTGAGAACCAAGGAGATCTATGATTATCCTTTCATAGTCTCGGCATTTTGACACGATCTTTCTGATACCCAGCACCAATGGCCACCTGCCAAATCTGTGGCTATCTCTGGGTGAAGAAAATGGAACCCAATGAATAGGAATAGGTGGGAAGGGAATCCCAAGCCATTCCTTCAAGTTGGACAACAATTTTGCAGTTACTTTGCTCAGATACTCTTTAGTTTGCCCTGGGGACACTTGTCTGCACTTAGAGGATTGGGGTGCACAGCATGTTGAGCTCAAACCCTAAATGCATGAATCCTATCCACTGGACTTCATTTGTGCAAACATGTTTGACAAAAATGTTTTTTGCACACATGCAGTACAGGATTTTTACACAGTGTCATAAATACTGCAGTATGTCCTTGTATGAAATGTGTAAGTTTGCAATGTCAGAGAGTATGTCTGGTAAAAATGACTTGTGTATTCTGAGTTCATGCATTAAGACAAATGGTTATATGGGAAAGACCAGCTTTTGTCACTGAGCAAGGGATAATATATTCTGGATAGGAAATAGATAATCATTATATAATATGCATATATTACATAATATTCTTGAGTGCGTATATATATTCTGTGATGACTATACAGCACATCTTAATTATACAGTGAGGATATACTTGGGGATACAAGTACTAACACTTCTGGGAGATTATTATTATGCAGCTGCATTGCTGTAGGAGTTGATTGTGTGACAGTGGACAACCTTCTAAATTACCTAATGTTGCAAGTCATTTTACGGACAGAAGTATCATAACAGTGCGATGTGTTGTTATCATTAAAAAAATAAAAATTATTTTGTTTCTGCCACCGGAGCAGTTCCTTTCTTGCCAGGACAATACAAAGGTTGATCTGAGAACTTAAAATAATGTTGCCAAAAACCAGGCTGCTGTTTTCTATAGCTGATTTCATAACTATCCCAGAATTATTAAGATACATTCTCCACCCTTTGTGCCTCAAATTTTGGTCAGGCCATTTTCGTCTGGCTAGAGAGGGTCCTCACTGACTGTTGAAACTCAGCAAGGAAGCACCTGTATTTTCTCTACACTGAGAATCCAGCTATGCTGTGTGCTAATTCAGGCTATAGTTTAGATCCATGTCTAAACCTAGCTTCAGGCACCACAGACCATGTGTCCCTTTAGCCACGTTATCCAGCATTCCCATTTGTTTTGCAAAAGGGTAATGTGATTGTTACTGTCTTGAGCAAACAATGCCTTAGACAAATGTAACAGGGTTTGCAGGCTACAGCAACATTTGTAAAGTTTGGTGAAATTCTATGGTTTTGTGTGTCTTTTTACGAAGTCCATCAAAGCACATCATGTAAGATATATTATGAGAAAAAAAATCATCTGCAGCTCTTACAGATCCCCTCCAGTACTTTTT
Organism: Alectura lathami; assembly: GCA_013399715.1. Lineage (NCBI taxonomy): Eukaryota > Metazoa > Chordata > Aves > Galliformes > Megapodiidae > Alectura > Alectura lathami. The sequence continues at coordinate 178,027 of VXAV01002672.1, read as the reverse complement.
GAAAAGATGACATGATTAAAGTTTCAGTTGCTTTTGACGGTTTACAACCAAGATGTGGAGACTTCCCTCTCCTCCTACAACTCCTCTCACTCATCTGATCAGTCTCTGCAGTGCAAAATGCCAGTTATTTTAACCTGGTATAATAAGACACTTCCCATAACTGCACTAAAGATGCAAAAAAATGTTTTCCTCGGAAGTACAATTTTCTTTTTGAACAAAAATTAACACTACACAGGAGTTATGTTTTCTGGCTGGCTGGCAGCAATTAATCAGAAACTGAGTAGCAATTCATTGGAATCAGTCTGGAGTGCGTTATCTGATTTATTTTTAATTGAGTGATCAGACTTAATTTCTGAGCACAGATAAAGTTACTTACATTTCCTGTTAATTTTCTTTGGTTGGAAGAGGAGCATTTTTAGTGTTGTGTTTTGTTGTTGTTGTTGTTTTCTCCTCACTAATTACACCATTGAGGTTTACATAGTGCTGGGGCCAGGGAGGGAAAAAAGCCTCTTTTCCTGTTTTCATCATCCCAGGCCAGGCTCTGACTAATGCTGTTCTGTTGCCAATCACTGCTAACATGAACTGGAAGAATCACTTTCTACCTCCTTTGGCTCTGTCTTTGTCAGCACTGATGCTCTGAGGGCAGTAATAAAGAAGCACTATCTTAATAACACCAGGAATGACATTAATGGACTGGGAGATTGTTAGGAGCGACTTAGTATTTGTGATTAGATTTAGAGTAAGGATAGGGGATCTCTTACAGCGGAGAATAAGGCAGGGAACTAGTGCTACCTAGGTGAGAGAGCAGGGGGAAGGGAGAGTGAAAAGACTTTGTAAAGCCTTAGGGAAAACAGTTTTCCTGAATGAAATGTTGAAATAAGTTAATTTTCTTGAAACTTGAGGTTCTTTTGCAAGGGCCACAGGTGCAAGCTTGAGAAGGAAGACAAACATTATAGGGAATTTTGTGGATACCACTAGTACCAATTGATTCTGCCAGTGTTATTTTATTTTTTTACAGTAGAGAAAAAGAGATTCTTGTTTTCTTTCACCTGATAATTGCTTTGCTTGTGTTCTCAAGATGCCTTTATGGCATCTTTTACCCAGTATACATAGAGGAATTATTCGTTTTTCTGGCTAAACCTCTTCAAACCATGTAGATACTATGCTGGTAGCTGAAGGTGGATTCCTTAGGTCATAAGAAAATGCCAAAATGACATTCAGTCTAGCACAAGATCCAGTCCTCTCTGAATTGATATGTCCGCATTTTTCCATATAATTTAAGAGCTTTGGGTTGTCATCACTTCAGTTATCCCCTAGCTTACAAACAGGCATAAGCCTAATTATTTTGCATNGAGATTATTAATTTATTATTTTACTAAATAGAATGTGAACATTTATAGATATTCAGGCAGAATATCTGTATCTAGAAATTATACATTTCACATCTATATGCTATAAATCTGTAGGTTTTGTTTTTAAAAATAAATAATTACAGACAAACTAAAATTTGTTCTTCTATATAGAGCTGGGTGGCTTAGGTATTTTAAAGTGTGGACGTTTATTGGTTTGTTGCCAGTTTAAGTCAGGCACAGTGTGGCAGAAATTGAAGATAAGCTTCGGAATGGCTTCTGTGGAACAAATTAGTGCTGTCAGCTTTGTTCTTACTGTTGAATTGCTTTTAAGCAAGAGCCACAATCACGACAAGCACTCTTGTTCATCAGAACATCTGAGAAGGCCACTGTCAACTGTGAATTCAGCATGAACTATGTTCCCTCTCTTTAAGAAGCCTCTGGGCCACATTTGGTGAGACAAATGAATGGGTCACTGTGAGGGAATGGCTGCATAAACTCTTTCTGTCTGAGGGTGAGGAAAAGACATAAATCTCCTAAGTTACCATTCTGGCACCTGGCCTGATCACTCAGACCATCTGATTTAAGAGGAACTGTTGTGTGTTTCTGAAAATCAAATAGCTTATCTTTGCGAGAGCTACTACTCCAGAGATGAGTGCCACGACCAACATGGCTTCAAAAAAGGCAAAACATGCCTGACTACTAGAGAGTGATGGCTTTGGTGGGCAACAGAATAGCAATGGATGTCATCTACCTTGATTTCTGTCAAGCTTTTGATACATTCCCACACAACACTTGTCTCTAAATTGAAGAGATATGGAGTTGATGGATGGACTGTTTAATGGATAGGGAATTAGCTAGATGCCTTCATCCAAGAAGTCAATAGCCTAATGTCTAGGTGGAAAGCAGTGATGAGTGGTGTCCTTCAGAGGTCAGTGCTGGGACCAGTGCTATCTAATATTTCCATTAGTAACATGGACAGTGGAATTAAGCACACACTCAGCAAGTTTGCAGATGACACCAAGCTGAGTGGTGCAGCTGACACACTAGAGGGAAGGGATTCCTTCCAGAGGTTGATAGGCCCAAGAGGCTGGCCTGTGTGAACCTCATGAAGTTGAACAAGGCCAGGTGCAAGGTCCTGCACCTGGGCTGGGGCAATCCCAAGCACAAATACAGGCTGGGTGGAGAACAGATTGAGAGCAGCCCTGAGGAGAAGGACTGGAGGCTGAGAAAAGGTGGATGGAAAGCTGAACATGGCACAACTTGAGACTGTGTCCTTGCACCCAATCACTTGTCAGCTGAGAAGAGACTGACATCCACCTTCCTGCAACCTCCTTTCAAGTAGTTCTAGCCACCAGTGAGGTCTCTCCTCAGTCTCCTCTTCTCCAAACAAAGTATAAGCTACTCCTTCAGCTGCTCTTCATAGCGCTTGTTTTTCAGTCACTTCACCAGCTTCACTGTTCTTCTCTGAATGCATTCTAGCAACTCAATATCCTTCTTGTAGCAAGGAGCCCTAACTGACACAGTTGAGGTGCGGTCTCCGTTCTGCATACAAGGGGACAACCGCCCATCTGATGCTGCGGGCCACATTATTTCTGATGCAGACTGGGATGCTGTCACATATATTTTCAGTCAACCACATGGATACAGAGTCGTATTTTAATATATATAGCATTTTAATATGTATTGCATACCTGTGTCCCTTTGCATGTTACCCTTGAATGTGGCTGACAGACTTGTATGAAGTCTGTTTTTTGTTGAAACTTGTATGTTTTTTAATGTTATTTTTTTGTTGTTTCTTTCCCCCCCAACAATCTTATTATTTCCCTGTATGTAGCAAGAGTAGTTATACTTACAAGAAACAGGAACCATTTTTTGTACATTGATAGTATCCTTCGGATTCATGTGATGAAATTCAGATCGCAGGAAATTTTGCTAAGGTTTTCAGTGGGGCCAGGACTTTTAATCCTTAATGAAATGCAAATTGTTTTTGCTTTAAGGCAAGTATATGAAGGCAACAATCATACAGAAAAGAAAATACATGATGAGCAGATTATTCAGCTCCTTCTTTACCTTGGCAGACATTTATCAAACTTTAATAGTACCCCAGAACCCAAAACCTTGTTCTTGTAAATGTTCATGGTTTGTACTCTTGAGCCTGAGGTGTAGTCCCTCGTACTAAGCAACAGTGAATACCAGGCCTTATTCAGAATTACTCTGTGAAGTAAAACAGCAAGTTACTTAGAGAATCAGTGAAGTCTGTTTTTGCTTTGTGTATATGATACATAAATAAGTAAATGTGGTGTAGTAAGGGGCTTGGGCACATACCAAATTTTTCTCCTATATTGGAATCCTTAATGGCCAGTGAGCCTGAGGTCATGCAGTCATCCTTCCCCTACCAGGCAGTGATAGTTCTTCTCCCCACAGGTGTCTATCATATTTAAACTTCTGCAACTTCATTTATCCTTGAGACCTTTCACGTTCTGTCCAGCTGAGCTGAAATTGGTCTGTGAGTTCAAAACGCACATGTACAAAGGCAGACAGGCACACACATGGACAGACACACGATTAACGTGATCACATAAGCCCTCTGAAGCTGGAAACCAGGGCAACAAGAAAGGACAGTATGAGCAGAGAAAAGATTATAGAGAGATTTGCCTTATTTTTGCTATTTGGCAGGAGAAAGGCAAATCATGTGTTATCAGTCTGCCTCATCGTTATTTTACCATGCTTTTATGCACAACTCTCTGTGTCTGTCCCGGACAGGACTGAACACTTAACACAATGGCATCTCCCACTCTGATTTGTACTGTGATTGTGCCTCATTTGACAAAGGCTTATGTGGATTTTCTTTTTCCAATGAAATTGCTCTCTGAACAGCTTGTTCCTTAGTATGTGTACAGGTTTCTGGATTTTTTCTTCAGAGGCCTCTTGTTACTGACATTGTGATAACTTCAATTTTAATTTTTATTTGTGAGTTTGCCACACAAGAAGGTCTCAGGAACTGCTCTGAAAGTGAGTAGGAAAAACATTCCTCCTGGGGAACATTAAAGAAGAGAATACATGCATCCAGTTCTGCGTGGTATAACTTCAAAGACCTGGGAAATCATCAAAAGTCTTTTCCACTTTCTTTAACCCTAGGGATGCTTCCTGGGGGAGCTTTGGAAGAAGTAGTTAATACTGTCCCAAATGGTGTTCCTCATACTTGCCAAATTCCTTAGAGTTTATTAATATAATTTCACTGATGGCTACATGTACAATTTCTTGCCCTCATCTTAGGGCTAAAGTTACAAAAAGCAAGGACATTGTTTAACCACAGGAACTCATGCTGTTTTCAGAGCTCTTGTCTCTGAACACTGTGAGTTTGTGTGTTTTTTTTTTTGTTTGTTTGTTTTGTTTTGTTTTGTTTTGCCTTAGTTCTCCTTAGCTCAGGAGAAAAAAAAAAATCAAACAATTTAAACTTGATTCATAAAAGCTATAACTCTGTAATCTCTTGATATCCAATTTAAGATAGCATTCTGCTGTAGGTACAGAAGGGGTTCCAGGGGTCAGATGTGATAGCAGCTGTGACTGAAACCAATAAAAAGAGGATGAACGCTTTATTCACTGATAAGTCACTTTCCTTCAAAATAAAATTATCCAAACCCTTTATCTGTTGAGCAAGGAATGGATTTCATAGATGAGAGATTAATAAATGTTGTGTTATGCTGCTAACAGCTTTATGTTCAGTATTTTTGCTATGACTTTATTCAGAATTGCTTGTAGATCACCACTCAGATTTTCATAATTCAGTGATGATGAATGTGGTATAAGATGCAGTAAGTAAATTGATGCAAGCGACATTGTAATTTAACACTTGTCCTGTGATTTTCGTCTGTTTTTAACTATTTCATACTGCTTAGCTAAAAGCTAGAATAACCCATATTACTGCATCTATTCCTGTGAAAGAGTGAGTGAAGGGATTAAGTTCTACCTTTTTCCCAGATTTTTCCCCAACATGATAATAAGCAGATGAACAGGTAGGCACTGACAGAGACTTGCAGATGATTTGAAAGCATTTTCTTGTATTATTTTTTTCTCCGTTGTTGCACATATTAAAGCCTTCCCTGCTGCATTGAACTTTGTGTAGTCGCTGCACCACACAGTACAGGCAAGGCAATAGTGAGCTGTGCTGTGGCATCCAAGGAGTGGAGGCATGAGGAAACAGGCAGCATTTTGAGCACTAGGAGATGAGCTAGACTACAAATCAATGACCACTTTATACTACTGTTAGCCTAGTTTTAAATATTCTTTTAAAGATAATTTTGTTTAAGAGAAATGGAGCAGAATGTTCCCTTGTCTTTCTTTACAGGTTGTTAATACCACACAAAAAGGATTTGTTCTGAGGAGCTGACCTTGTTTGACTTTGTTTTTCCATTGCTAGATTTTATGTGCTGCGTATATGCCACCTATAGTACTGTATTTACCCGTGCTCAGGTTATTTTCATTCTAATGTGAGAACTTCTCCCCCGTACTCTTTTATTCAAAGTACTGCTGTTAGCATTTACCCAGGGACTGACCCAGGCTCTCCCAAATCATTTCACTCCTGAGCAGACGTCAGAAACAAAATGCAGGCATGACTAAGCAATATTTGCAGCCTAGGTGAGTTCCGATGCAGTCACCAACTGAACAAAAATTAGCTGAGGTATAGAAACATACATGGAAGATGTTTTAAGTTATTGTAAAAGAAAAGGAAAAAAAAATATTGCAACAAGCAGTCTCCCCACACAAGAAAGAGATGATGAAAGGAAGCAAGGAGAGAGAATGCATGTCTCTGCTTAACTGAGCAGTGCTAACATAGGCTGAGGACAGTGACGTGACCTGTAGCTCTTTAATTATGATAACATCCTTCACGTACAGTGTGTGTTTGTGCTGGGCTGGAATGAAGTCAAGCATTGCCTCAGAACGCTTTCAGTGCCCTGGCTCTTGCACAGAACAGAGATGCTGGGTAATGTGCAGAGCAATAGGCTTCTGAAGTGGCTTGAGTTCAGGTGAGTGCCACCCGATGACAAAACACAGCTTTACTAGAGAGAAGTACTGATTATTTACTTTGGAAATTCTTGCCTAATTTGCTTTGCTCATGCTTGGTCTACAAGAAGAGTTTCACATCAAGTACACTGCAGTGTTGGCTAGAAACTTCATTCAAGAAACTCCAGGTGTTGAAACAAGTTTTACTGTATGAGAACTTCTGGTAGCTCTTTCCTATCTGAAGGGAGCCCACATCATGCTACGACTGGTGCAATAGAAGAGGTCTCATCTTGGGAGCATTATGCATCTGTGGTGAAGCAGGGCTGGAGAAGCCCAGTGTATTTTTATTTTTCTAATGTTGGGGAGAGTTACCAAAGTCCTTGTCAGTCAGCTCAGATCTTCTAAACTGTCTTAGCCTCCAAAACTGGGTGGCCTTTTGTGAACTCCCTTCTGTAATGGGTCCCTGGAGAAGTCTAAGTGCAGTCAGGACTCCTCCAAGGAAGTCCCAGTTGAAGCCGGCTAAATTTCTGCTGGGGAATGTCATAATCAGTTTGCCAACTGAGACAGTCATATCCCAGGGCAGTCTGAGGATGTGCAGCTGGGAGGGTGGGAGATGTTGGAACTAGATGACCCTTGTGCAGGGTTTGCGGTGTTTGGCCTTGCCTGTAAGTCGCCCGTGTATTCCTGGCTCTGAGAGTTGTACACGAGCCTGAGTGGACAAACCTGATTCTTAAATTAGGAATGTTCACATTTTATTAGTAGCAAATATTCAGTGTAAACAGTGCAGCTACAGACCTTCTCGCCACATAGATTTGTCACTGAAAAAAAATGTGTTGCTTTGCATAATGGTGTTGTTCAGCTTACTACTTGCTTGTGTTTATTTCTGCTGTTGTTGTATTTATCCAGTGGTGCAGTTTGAATGCAAGTCTTGAGAGAATCAAATCATTTGACTCTAGGTTTTAAAATTAAGATAGGATTACCAATAAAAGAAGAGGTGAAGAAGCGCAAGAAATGACAGACCTCCCTAGAAAGCCTAAAGTCCTCCAGGGCTGTCCACTGTATTTACAGAACTTACAAAACAAAACTGTTAAAATAAATAAACCGTTGGGCTTTTCTTTTGCTCAGTATGCAGCATCTAGTCTTCCATTTTATCTCTTTTCTATATTAACTGAAGGTTTTCATGGCATGTTACAGATTTTTGACCTTTATACAGCCATTGCCAAGGGTTTCTATGGAGACATTAATTGCATTTTTAATTCATTTTGGTAATGCCACTTATTTTTGGAAACCCTCGTGCAGATACCACACGCTGGCTTTTATCTCAACAATGGGCCTATTAGTTTTGTACCTGCGTGACGTGTAACGATGTGACACAGTGCATGATAGTTTTAGACCTTAATAGTCCAAAATGTCTATAAATAAAAAGCCTTTGCAAGCAACGTTGACTGTCATTGCTTATCCTGCCATCTAAAAGGGCACAGTGTGATGAACGCTGTTTACAGGACAATAAGATCAGGAGGCAGGTCTTTTTTAAACCTTTAGCTCATAGCTCTTAAGACTTTTATCTATCCCTTGATCTTTCTCCCTAAATTTTGATGTGGGCTACTACAGGTTTAATATAGAGTGGATTTTTGAATTTTTCATGCAATAAGGGGTAACCACAGAATATTTTATCATGGTTAACTTGTACTATTAATGTATGTCAATTCAAACACAGAAGCTCCCTGATAATGCTTTCATAAGCAGTTTCTTTCGCTCTGTCAACATTATATTATAAGCAATTGACTCCTCTCATGGAAAACCAGCCCTAAACCTTTTCAGGATCTCAGGTACTAATCAGAAATTACTATATCAGTTATTAATTAGGTACTATATATATATATATATATATTTCTTTAACTGAGGTTGCGTGTCACACAGAGGTCTAACAAGTTTCTGGAAAGCAGAGAAAAGTGTTTCCGCATGTGTTCCTGAATAAATAAGAAGGAAGATGTGGAATAGTTTGTTCTATTTATTCTGTACCGTTAGTAGCAGAAACTCATTGCAAAAAAGTAATAGGAAGCATCGGTCCTAACTTCTGTGCTGTTAGATGTGACTAGGGGAACTTCCGTCTGGAAAAGAAAGGGATTATGTTTGGTCATGTTATGAATCTATCTAGAGGCGGAACAAAACTGTTCCTTTAACTACCTGTTGAACCACTAGCACACCACTGGCTGCCACAGATCCAAAAAACATTCTTTCTAACAAGCTCTGTTAGGTACCAGCAGTGAGTCACTGCAGCAGATACAGGGATATAGTTCATGTAACAATTACTGAAACACTGTTATATGCATGTTAACTGGGTTACATATGGTGCCATTCTTGGCAACTTGTAGAAGAGCTATTAAACATCTAACCATGGAAGCAAGAATTAAAGGATGGAGAAAGGAAAATGTGTGATTTTATCATTGTTTAGCAAATGGAACTCTTTGTCACCTTGGACGTAGGTCTCATGATAAGTAAGCACCAGCATCAGTGCTTGTGATGGTGGAAATGCTGTTATTGGTGCCAGCTAGAAATCATCTGCTCTGCTATGTTGCAGTCATTTTAAGAATACACTTTCAAATACATTTCACAGAGCACTATTATACTTAATTGCCAGACATATACGTTGAAAAAGGAGCAAAATCCATGCAAAATTTCAAATGGAGGATTGGATAAGGAGCCTGAGAAGGTTTAAGATCCTTAGATTCAGTCTTGGATTCATCTGCATTGATCTTGGCTGTCTGTTGCTGAAAGACAGCATGTTGTACAGGTATGACTTTCTGTGTTGCCTGATGAAATTCTCTGTCTCTTGGGCCTCTTTGCTTTCCCTTGTGGTATGCAGAGAAACACAACAACATTGGGAGCTCCTCAGAGCTGAAATTGAATTTGTGGCAAGATCCTATCACTTCCTAACTCCATTTAGACCAAACTATTGATACAACAGCCTATCATGCAGACTTCTGAACTCCCATTTCTTGATGAAATAAATCAGGATGTATGATAACAAATAAAACAGTAATGAGAAAGAAACCAACAACCAGAGTTCATAAAAGGGTAGCAAGAGTTCTCTTTAATATAGAAAATGAGAAAAACTGCAAGTTTAGCTGTATTTTTCAACAGAAATTTGCAACAACACTAGGTTAATGCAAATGTAGACCAGTGTTCTCAGTTGAGCTGAGCAGTGTGATGAAATATTTTGACCCTACTTATTCTCAAAGTGCTGCTTCACACCCTAGCTATCCATATATATTGATGTAGAATACATTTTTAAAAATCTACCTTTTGGATTCCTTAGCGATATACATTCTCTTCGTATGTGTAGAAAGACCAAAAGGCAGTTTATCATTAGCTCTGTATCAGAAGGGAGGCTAGGCTTTAGGCTCTGTTGCAATGAAACTGGTCTGGAGGAAATCCTAGAAGTTTTTCCAGCTTATGCTTGTGTAACATGAATGAACCCTGTCTGTGACGCACCTCAATGCGTGGGTTGGAAACAGCCTTCTAATTCACTGCAGTGAGAATCAGCTAAGGCATATGCACTTTTGCAAGGGCTTGCTAGGTGCTAGGTTTTTAGGGATTTTTTACAAATGATTATTGAAGTATTATATTTTAGGCATCTTAGGTACTAATTAAATGTTACTGTTGCTTGATGAGCTCCAAACTTCTGCACTGTGAGAATTCTTTTCATTATGCGTCAAAACATAATCCATTAATCTTTCCATTGAAAATGTATTCATTAGTAAGAAAAAAAAATCATAGTGAATGTGAGAAATACAGACTCCCTTTCATCTTAAACTAAGTAGGTGTTGTCTAAGAATTTTTAAATAGCTCAATTGATTTGTCACTGTGAGTGCTGCATTTTGACAGAGGACGCTGACTATTGTTATTGAAGCGGAAATAGGTGAACAAGGGTGCCACGCTTCTGCTTTCCATCCTGTCAATCGTCTCATAGTAAATAGAAGGACCAAACTGAGCGATCATTTGGTGGCAACCAGTCAGGCAACAAGTAAAAAATCCTTGAGAAAGTCATAATGAAGAACCCTATGTTTTTAAATATTTTGTCAAGGCTGAATCAATGTTAATACAAAGCCTGGCACTGGACAGCAAATAGCATGACATCATGTTTTACAGTTAGGCTCTCGAACAAAAACTCATCAAATCATGGCAATTTGCCAAGCCTTAATATTCAGATAATTCAGTGTGTCTATATCAGCTCACCCTCACAACCATTCCAGGTCCTGCTGGGAGGAGAAATGAAATAAAACTCTTCCTGATCTGTAGTTTCTGCTGTCCTGAAAGAAAAAACAAACAAACAAACAAAACTGTTTGCTTTGTCTTTTCTATAACTTACTGATTTACGTTTGCTGAGTAGGTTTTCCTTTCGGTAATCTAACAACTCATGTACCCAGATCATTTGCTTGGAAACTTGGCAGACCTAGAAAAACATCTGTAAAACTCCTCTTAATTATTTTATTTTTTAGCAAGTTATTCGTAGCAACTTTGTCATACTTCTGCCAGGAACTCTGAATATTAAAAACATGCTGTGTTTTGGAGAATATTGTTGATATTCACTGATATAATTTGACATATCAAAGGGTAGCGTAAAGTTTGCTTCATGTCAAGAGCATATTTTCTTCTAGCAGAATGCTTCTGAAATGCTGAACTAGATATGCACACAGGAGAGCTTTCCAACATAAAACAACAACAACAAAAAAAGCCAGAAAAGATTTGACCTAAAAAAGAAATACCTGCCATGCCGAGATCTGCCTGGCCCTTAGCCAAGGGCACAGGGAACTTTGGAAAAGCAGAGTCTTTCCCCTTTTCCTGGCGCTATCAGGTTTGCGAGGGAGAGCAATGCTGCCTGAAGCCTGCAGCCCCACGAGAGCCCTGCTGTACCAGAGCCCTGCAGCCTTCCATGAGAGAAAGGAAGGAGAGTGCAAGACGTGGGGCTTTGGCTCTGCCCCCTGCATCTCTTGGTACAGCATGCAGCAATCTGCCTGGTTGTGCAGGGGAATGGGACCAGAGAAGATTAATGTGTCCTGACAAAGGAGAGATGTTTTGGCAGTATGCAGCCTGTATGCTCCCAGATGCTCAGGAACCACTTCCTGCACCCCTGCTGAAGGACTCTGCTTCTCAGCTGCTCTTTACTGACTTGTAACTACAGAGGGCCATCCCAAACTGTAGAGATGCTCACTCCCAAATAGGCACTCATGCTAATTACCTTACTAATAAATCTTTCTTAAAAAGAGGATGTAAAGAAGATATAGGTAAGGCATGTGCTCTTTTCTTCCTATTTTTTTCGTTTTTTTTTTTTTTGTTGTTGTTGTATTCGGTTTGTTTAAAAAAAGCATTCATCTGAGAATACAAGGAAACGTTTAATTGCTAATTAGAAGTATCTAGCTTCATATTTAGTTGTAAATGGCAGTGGTCTAACAACATCTTGATAGTGAAATATCAGTGGCCAGTGAACAGGGAATTTTTAGTATACAGGGGACATGGAGATGCTGTGAAAAACAGCCCGTAGTTTCCAGGCCATCTCATCTTAATGGACAGAGGACTAGAAAGAGTTAATTTTTTATCTCATCCCTCTGGCTGAGAATGCACTGGCTCCAGTGCCTGCCACACAGGTGCAACAGCAGCCAGAGTGGGTTTATTTAAAAACTCAGAGCAGTATTAACAGAAAATGTATACCATATTCAGTCAGCCCTAGTCATTATCCAGTTCTGCACAGGAGGCAGACCCCTGAAAGTAGGTTTTGGCAGGTATGTAAACCTCTCGGTCTTTTTGCATTTTTTTTTTTTAAATCTGTTTATTGCTATAGTACCCAAAACAATGCTGTATGTGTGCTGCTTTGCCACGTAGGCTCAGCCCAGCCCAGGCAGAGCTGCCTTGCTCTAAAAATCAGGAGAGCAGGAAAGGGGATCTGGGCAGAGGAGCCAGGTCTGTGTTATCCATATCTGGGGCATGACCTGAACAGCATAGGCTACAGGTGGGAATCACTCTTGTGCAGGCTGAGGGGGGTTGTATGCACAGCTTTGTATGTCTGATTTCCATCCTGCATACCATTCTGTCCTGTGATCATAATGGATGATACATCATTTTAATGCATTTATTTTTTCTTTTTAAACAGATATAAATATTGTAGTGGATGAGAGCGGTAGATTCCTCTCATCTCCAGTCCGGGTGGACAAAGCTAGTGAGATGCAAGTGCACCGTGCAGGGAAACACCGAGCAGCTCAGAGCTTAGAGCTCCACAGCCTGTGGCACACATAGGGCAGTTGGGCTGCATGTCATACCCTACATTTCGCTGTACTGATGAAAATTACGGTTTTTTAACGAGTTTGGCAACAATCTGCCTGATCCTGAGCTATTAAATTCTGTGAGACATTGGCTGGTGATTTCCATTCCAGAATGGTCAGAAAAATAGAAGGTCTCAATTGCTGGGTTTTATTTTTGTCTGATACTCACAGTATTTGACCTACTAACCCTGTAATTCTGACCGTATTTAGAAAATACATCTGGGTAGCAAAATAAATCATCTTAGAGCAGACATACACTTAATGCTGTATTATACAAATCTACACCATAACTTCAGGCTATGCTGTATGGCGTTCTGGGCTTCATTAGTCCCTTTGGCCGTGGGATCCTTCTTAGACTTCGATAACAACAGGATCAGGGCTTTGCTATTGCGTCGTCATCAAAGAACACAGTAAACCTTACCAATACGGTGGAAGTATTTAAACACATTTCAAAGCCTGTTTCTTTTTTTCCTGTAACTCACTGTGGGTTATCAACAAAGACAGTCATTAAGCATCTCACAGATTTCTGTAAGCTGAAAATAAAAATGTTTCATTTAGGCCATTTTCATTTTATTTCAAAACTTTTCCCTTCTTATTTTTAACCTTAAGGAAATTTTTGCTTATTAGAACTTTGAAAATGAAGTTCATCTAATAATTAGTCTTCCATTATTTTTATCTTGAAAATATAAAAACAGGATGGTTTACTAGTTTATAATTCTGTCTCCAGACAAAGAAAAGTATGAGTCATTAAATTTATTAAATGCATTGAGATTTGCAAATCCCCCAGTTGCAATAAATTGACAATTCTTTTAGTACAGAAACTTTCAACAGCTTTTAACCAAGTCTTGTACTGTTCCTGGTAGGCACTGAATTCTTCTGGTATGAATTCTGAATTGTTGTCAATAAAATAATATTAAAATTTCAGTGAAAGCATGGTGAAAGTTAGGACTGCTTCTTCACAGGTACTTTACACACTGTGCCCCTTTTTGGAATTCATGTTTTAGTCTTTTAGAGAGGCCCATCCTCTTTAGCAATACCCCCTCACTTGAGCAGAGCAGCAATACAAATAAGCTTGTGAATGAGCAACAATTTAGCAGCTAGAATCAGGGATAAAAAAAGAGAAAGCACTCCTTAGATTTGTTGTGTTGTAGTGATGCTTTTCTGTGCCTAAATGATATTGACTGTTGTTCTTATTGGAGAGGAAATAAGTATGTGCTTGGAGCTACTCAGACAACTATTCATCATTCTCTCATGCGACAGAAAGAATCCCCATGCCAGAATACAAAATCCAATGGCAGCTACAGTAGCAGAAAATCAGTAGTCTGTATTAGAAAACTCGCAGGCTAATCAGAGCTCAATTTCCAGGCATCATGCACTTCTTCAGAAACATTGCTTTAGGACGTAACTCAATTCTCTGAATACCACAGTCTGCGACTTAATTCAAGCATTTAAGAGAAAATGAGAGTTTGTAAAATATACATTTTGTTCTTTATTGCTTTCTAGTGAAGCTTCAGTGCGGTACTGTAGTGAATAATGATAACATTTGTTCTTAAAATCTGATGCTGGCTCAGTCATTATGCCAAAATAGGATGAGAAACCCTGCTGTGAAAGGTGATGAGACACCATTAATAAACATCATTTTTTATAACATAATAGTGAACGTTGTTGCGTGGTAAACCCACTATTAATATCTGTAAAGGTAAATGATTATTGCTTGGTTACTTTAATCTTTGGAATATTGTGTTGGTTCATAACCATTTACTTAAATCTTACTGCTGGTACAAAACCATAGGTTTAGAACTATGTCCTAGAATTTGTTGCCCTAGTTGGAGTCAATTGGCAACATATTAAGAAATAAAGAATATAGGTACAGAATGGTAGCTTCAGTCTCAAGGGCATTTAGAACTGTAACACTTACACAGTATATACAGAAAATCACAACCGGCTCTCTGAATGCAGAGGAAATATAAATCACGCTAACCTATATTCTGGCTGTACTTAGATTTACATCCTCTTGGCAGCATATGGCATATGATTCTATGCTCACTCTTAGCATATCTGCACTTTTAACTGTGTCAACATTTACCTCTGAACAGTAACAGATACAGCAAAGGGTAAATAAACACAGCTCTTGGACAAGTAATTTCTACCTTGGCTAGGAAATGTAATCCGGTTAAGATCCCCACCTTATAAGATGGCAAGACACAGACAGGAGCATCTTACATTTAGCTTCTATGTTACAGAGCATGCTTGCTGTCACCATGGCTAAACAGCTCATCCATTTCTCACAGCCTTCTGTTACTTGACACTTCAAACGAGAAACCCTGTTTCTACAAGATTGTGCCAAAATTATAACAATAAAAGGAAGTAACCATTAAACTATTTAATTCTTGACTGTACTTGAAAACACTGTAAGATACTTATCATTGCTAGTTTTTATATATTGTTAAAAGCTTCACATTGCTATTGTAATAGACATAGGAAATTGGAACCTAATCTGAACTCAATAAAACCTGGAAAAACAAAAGCTTTATCAAGAAAAATGAAAACATTGCTTGGAAACAAAAGCTAATTAAACAAATCTTAAAAATGCCCTAGAGAGAGACAAACGTACAGATAGTAGTCACAGTCTGTTTAATATTGGCAAGAGTGTCTAACGTGACAGCACATTCAAACCAACCTTTGCTGTACAATCCAGCATCTGGCATGGTTATAATGATTAGACTTCATGACACTTACTAGAAATGCCTATTAAACTACACACAGAATCACAGCATTATGAAGTATTATTGTTACTTCTATTTATCAACACCTCATGAATTGTTTAATTTATTGATTTGGAATGTTTCATCTCATATTATTTTCTGAGTATATTTAAGTGATGCAGCATTGATGTGATTTACTGACGTAAAGAAACACAGGGAATTTCTTGCTCCTGCTTGCAAAAACAGTTGCCAATAACTGTGTGCGTGTGAATGACTAATATTGATAAAGCTAATATGGAAGGTATTTTTGGTCAAAATTTAGATTTTTTTCCTATCAATTTCTACATTATTTTTTTTTTATCCACTTGCCAGAGAATAGTGTCTTGCTCAATCATTTTCTAGCAAACATACAGGTTCACCCTATGGAATTATGAGAAATGTATTAGCGTATTTTCTTATGGCTTACTATAAACACAACTTTATATCCAACGTGAAATAACTAAATTAATACATTTTTCCATCTCTAATCTCCATCATTGGGTAGACAGATGTAATAGCACACCATATTTTGTATCTCTAACAAAATACCACCTACAAGTTATCTGCAACTACCATAGCAATACATTGAGTCTGTACAGATCTTCCCATTCCTCTTCCGTAGGAAAAAAAGCCTTCCTTAGGAAAGGTGCTAGCATATTCTGTGGTTTATGCAGGATCTGCCCCGCAGTAGTGTAACACATGCATGCCATATCATACTTCGTATCAGTGATAAAACTGGCAAATCCACTTTTTCTACCTTGTGAAGAACTCTGTCCAGGTGCAGAGTGCATTAATTGGCTTCAATGACCCTATCAAGCCTCACCTGTGTCCCACCCCCATGCCACCTGAGCTCTACCTGATCTCAGCCTGGGGCAGCCCCAGCTGGGCTTGGTGAGTGCTGGTCTCTGCCTGCCTGGAGCCAGGCCCCCCTGTGGGTTGGCTTTCCCTCTTGACCTCCAGCTGAGTCTAATATTGTAGTACTATCTGGATGCTGAAGTGCACCTGGCCACTGTCTCTGGGGTTCTATCATGTGCCTTGCTTCAGTACTGGGGGATGTGCTCTGTTTGGAGAGGTCCCTTCCTGACCAGTCATGGGGTGCTCTCTGCTTGTGGCTGTTCTTCCTTCCTAAAAAGCTCCTGCCGTGCTGACGTGAGAGAACTTCCCCTAGTAGCGAAGGTGGGGCTGTTACTGGGATCAAGTGTGCTATCAAGGAGTCACAACGTAATTTCATGAGCTTTTCTTCTTCATTTCTCAAAAATGCATTAATAATTAAGCTGGCAGCTTTTTCTGCAAAGCAAGGCTGAGAGATCTCTCTGCTTGCTTGTATGCCTTGAAAATATGCAGCTCTAATTACACAAGCTCTAGCATGCATTGTTGGATATCAAGAGACAATTTACTTCTCATCATGCTGTACCTGAATGCAATTCCAGAATAAAGCCATTTTCTTGTGGGGAAATGTGCTGTTCATGTGGAGTATATCTATCTGTCTGCCCACCCATCTAAGGCTGGGTGGATGGATGGCTATTGATGGCTATGGCTATTGATGGATGGCTATAGATACATATCTACATGTCTTTGCATTTTAACGAATAACAAAACTTTTCCTGAAAATTACCCTAGAAAATGATTGTACTTATTATTGCTTAACATCATTTATATTAGAGATCTTATGAAGAAGTGGCACATTGTAGTTATTTGAGATTAATGCTGATAAACTTAATTATAATAATAGATCTACTTGAGTTTTTTTATGTAATTATCAAACACCATAAAATCTGTTACTAGTATTTGCTGTGACATTCATTGTCTTTTCAAAATTTGTATGAGTTGAAAGCACCGCATTGATACAGCCTGGTTGGTGATGGAAGTTAGAAACAGACACAGGAGTTGCTTCAGATCTGTAAAACCTCAGTGCCTTCATAGCTGTGATACAGTGTATTGCCCACTTTCTGTGTTAAGCAAAAGATCTATCTGTCCAGACCATCAAAGTCTCCTGGAAGGGCAATAAAGCTTTATTCTTACTTAAATTTTTTTAATTTTCTTTTTGTTGATATGGTTAAAATATAGTATACTGAAGTTAATTTTTTATAACTTCAGAGTGAAATATAATGCTGAAATAAGAGTGATAACAAAAGTAAGATTGCTAGGAAGAACTTAACCGTTGTCAGAGGCTCCAGAGTCTCACCTGTAGACGAGAAGCTGGAAAAGGAACAACTATATACTTTTCAAGCTAAAAATCTGATTTCTGATCATATATTTAATCTGCAATTCATATATTTGAGGATGTAGCTTAACTATGAAGGTGTTATTGTAGTACGCTAACACTGTCTATCTTGTGTATGCATGCTCTGTGTCCCTGAGCAATAACAAGTGCAGCCATTGACTCTAACAAATGTGTCAGGGATCCTGCTGTCAGCCATTTTGCTGCCCCTGCAATGGAGGGGCATGATGTGCATGGGCTAGCTGCTGCTGCATTCCAGATGGCAATGTTCAATAGAGATTCAAGTCACTTTTTTTTTTTTTTTTTTTTTTTTTATGGNNNNTGGGGGGGGGGGGGGGAAATCATACTTTTTCCTGTCCCTCTCCATTCTAATGGCAGAAGGTGAAACTGATTCCCAGGCTTCACTTTCCCTGCCTTTAATGTGTTAAATTTCTCTTTCAAGGTTAAGTTTGGGAAAAGGTGATTAAGCTACAACAGGTCACACATGCAAAGCAGACTGCAGTGGCCAGTGCTATTTATTCTCAAGGAGCATGGTAATTGGTACATTGTAAAAACAAGAGAATGATTTTTGATTCCAAAAACTTTGTTTCTAGTTTTATGATTTATCAACACACACTTCTGCTCAGGAACATACCTCTAGTGATTGGGCAGATTTGTCTGGGAGCGCCTAAAGTTTGCCCAACAAGACAGCTTTCAGTTCAACACCAAGCGGTCAAGTGTGCAGTTACCTTTATGCATGTGTGGGCAAGTGGTTTCACTCATCTGTTTTTCAGGATTTGTTTGCATTTTTGTTTTCAGCACCTTTCTGTACTGGAAATCTTCCAGAGTGAACTTTGACAGTCATGATGTGCCATGAATCACAACAGGATTCTAATTGTACTTTGAAGCCCTAACTAGTACTGAGGTATAAACATGCATTTGGTCCACAGAAGTAATTTGTTCTGTAAATACCCAAAACCAAACAACAACAAAACACAAACCAAACAAACAACAAGAAGCCCAGCAGTTGTCATACCTTTCCCTCTCCACTTCTCAGTTCTCTTTCAGTGACTAATAGCCTTTAAAATGTCAAGGTTCCTCTGCAGTTAGCATAGAGTGGCAGCATTCACAAAGGAGTAGAAAATGTATATTAGAAGCCAGTGGATAAATATAAATGGATCTTATCAGTGGTTAAAATAACCTACCATGACTTGTCAAGCTACCACTCTCATTCATATTCCCTGCTTCTGGTTGTTGTAAAACAAACAGCAACAAAGCATTTCATGCAAAATCAGCCTTGCACAGAGGATGTGATTATTGTCCACCCCAAATCATTAGTAATTACTACAAGAATGTGAAAAGTAAGCATCATAATAACTAGAAGGAAACAAACAAAAATAACAGCGATCTTTTTTTTTTTTTTTTTTCCCCCTCATTTCTGTTGGTGTATGTGTCACTCACTGCTTCTAGCCTAATCACGTTTTACTTACCTTAGGTTTTATAGTCCCAAATCGGAGACAGCAGGCACCTAAAGGGAAAACTGGGGGATCTGGTGTCAATGCTGGCTATAAACAACTGTCGTTACTAACCTAATGATTAAAGAGCAACCTGACTTCAGAAAAAAATAACTGGAGTGGCCTATGTTGGACCACCTGATATGCGGTGCTTGTTTTTGTTATTGACAGTGGTGGTTTTCATTCAGATGCGTGACAGGCAACAAAGGCAATAATTTTGAGTATCTTCTGTTTGTGCTCTTAGGAATGGCTCGGGAAGGTAACCTTCATGGGGATGACATGGATGCTGTCTTTAAGGTAAGCACTTAAATTTCATGTCCTTCAAAAAATTTAACTTGTGTGTTTATTGCTTCTTCTAGAAGCTAAGTAAGATTCAATATGGATTCAATATGCCATGTGTTTTTGGGTTTGGTTGGTTTTTTTGAGCCTACTTGTAAGCACAGAAGCAATCCTGTTTATATAGTAAAAGTATTCACATGCTCAATTGTATTTATGCTGAAATATCTTGAAGAATTGAAGCTTTTACTTTGTCACTAAATTTAATCTTTTTTTTTTTTAAGTCTTTCTAAGGTTAAAATACTAAACATTAAACATCAGTTTCACTCTATCTCATTTTCAACATCTTTGGACAGTCCTATGTATCAAGCTTTTGCTAGCACACAGATGGGCTTTATAAAGCAAGCTACCTATTTGAGGAAACAAATAGAAAATGAAAATCCTTTATTAAAGATGTTTTTGTAGATATGTTACAGGAAAAGATAAAAGTGGAGAGATTAATTCCACAGATATAGAAATGTAGAGCTATAATTTCAATACAGAGTTGCAAGCTGCAATGGAGTTCAGGCATTTACTAGTACATTTTTCCATGTTTATTAGCAGAATTAATTCTTAATGAATTGGGAAGCAAGATACTAGACTGTGCAACTGAAGCTTGGCAACAAGAATGTTTGATTATATTTGTGAAATAGTTTACTCATCAATAGTGCAGTTAGATTTCAGATGCCTTTACAGCACTATCTCTATTGTTGTTTTCAAATTCTGTTTCTCTGGCAATAAATCATTTTGAAGCAATTCATTTTTTACACATTGAGAGATAGACAGCCGATCCTGAACTCAGCAGGTGACACATTAAATTCAGAGACATGTCAGTCACGTTTAAAGCATATGGCTAACTCCTACAGCCGATCACTCCAGCGGAAAAAAACAGTTTCTTTGCAGTTCTCTATCCATGTCAAGCTGAAATAAATTTTATTTTTCTTCATCTACAGAGCGAACTCCTTATGAATATTCCATGCTTTGTCACCTAGTACTAATAAAAGACTAACCAGTATCCATATTTAAGCTCTGTAGTTCATACCTTGAAAGGCCAGTCCATAACTTTGGATTAAAGCCACTACAATATTTGTACTTCCCAACTAGAAGATATCAGGTAAACAAAAATCAGGAGTGTTATTTCTTATTGCTGTAATAAGAAAAGTAGTGATTCAGGCATCCCCAATCAACTGGGATGGAGGGAAGAGAGTTTTTTAAAGCCTTCAGGATTCAGTTTGGCAAAATGCAAAGAGACCTGAAGTAGCCTTGAGCTCTGCTCTGCTGCAGATGGTAGCACTCACTGCTGAACAGGGCTGGGCGCCGCCAGCACTGTCCTTGGGGCCAGGTTTGTCTGTGGGAGTTTGTCTTGATAAACCATTCATAAATAAAACTGGGGGAAACTATTGGAAGTAGGAAATGGATTCAAAGAAAATGGATTCCACTGCATAGTATTTTGTCAGTTCTTAGCAACTAAGAAGGCTAACTGCGTCTTCATTTTAATACACGTTAGTAACTACTCCTGCATGGTAGTGTGCAAGCCT
The DNA here is from genome assembly GCA_013399715.1 of Alectura lathami. Classification (NCBI taxonomy): domain Eukaryota; kingdom Metazoa; phylum Chordata; class Aves; order Galliformes; family Megapodiidae; genus Alectura; species Alectura lathami. Next base: position 157,040 of record VXAV01002672.1, on the reverse strand, counting down.
CACTAATTCAGGCCNTTTTATGCACCTGAAGTTAGGCTGTGCATATAGTTGTTCTGGATGTTAGATTTGAGCTGTCTACAGCAGTTAATGTTAAAAGGTAGTTCTGCACCTTGGCCCGCGAGGAATAATGTGTAATGTCTGTAGCAATTGCATGTGTTCTCTGTTGTCTCAGTTATTTAGCATTAGACTACACTGAACAGCACAGCTCTACAAATTTTCTCAGAATCCTTTGAATTGTTGCAGGTTTT
>VXAV01002672.1:109739-124866 GCA_013399715.1 Alectura lathami | reverse complement strand
AGAAGTGTAACTTTGTTTGAGAATCTTGTTAAATCTCACATAAACATTGATATATCACCCGTGTATTTGTACCAAAAAGAATTGAATTAGTTCAACATAAATTGCTTTTGCTCAAAGAATCCAATATTGTGGAGGTCAAAAGTTTACAATTTAGAATTATTCCATAGCCCAGCTGAGTTTTCCTGTTGGCCACAGTAAATGCCAAATCAGACCCAATCAGACACATTTATTGTAATTGGTTTCTGTCTTTTTCAGAAAACAAAAGAAAACAAAACCACTTTTGGTAAATAAATATTATTTTATTGATTTTTGGAGCCAGTATACCATATCTACAGCAAACTGATATTCTGGAAATCTGTATGACTAAACTGGAGAATTGAGGTGAGTGCTACTGTGCAGTTCTAAATACCCAAGCTTTAGTGCCATGCTATGCAGTGCCAAAGGCTGGTAATTAACATCTCCTGTCCTGTGATAATTCTGGTAATTAATTTATTCACTAAATGCTTTTTATTTATTTCCTTAATACAAACCCAAACAGGAAAGTAGGCTGAATTCTAAAACATTTGGGCTTGTTGCAGTCAATTTTTATCCAGGAAATGGTACGTCTCCCCACCATTCTGGCTCCCTGTTGCCATACTGACGTCTCTTAGGTTTGTTATTTAATATTCAGACTTATTGCTCATAAGCTTTGTCTACATTAGCAAATATTGCAACCCATAGGAGCAGATTTGTACAGCAAAAAGATTGCAACTGAGAACCCCAAATCCGTGGTGGAAGTATTTCCAGTGCCTTACTTAGTAGCAGTTCTTGTCCCAGCCCCACAACTGCCAATAGTGACAGGAGCATATCAGATGAAGCCCTGGAGCAGTTCTGGTTTAGTTTTATTCAAAAAGAAATAATTTTTGCTGAGACCACCCTCTGATATGAACTGAAGCACAATCAGTTGGTAGTGGTTCTTCAAGATGCCTTGCTGAATGCTGAACAGTAATGTAGAAAAACCCACAAACAACTGAAATAGAAATTCTTGGTACATCATAATTCTGAATTCAGGTAAAATTTCTGCTGAGCCTTCTGAGATCTTTGGGTTTTCACGGATTGCATGTACTTTTAGGAATGCCAGACAGGAGAGTCTTTGGCCACCATTTCCTACTGCAATAAAAGGTTCAGTTCATTGGGATGAGGTGCAAGGCATAGCTTCGTTCTGTAGGTCAGCAAATGCAAAGGTAATACACTGCCATTTCCTTAGTACACCTGGTTTTTTATAGATTAAAGTCTGATAGAAATTAGCAGCAACCCTTCATTTCAAATAAGCAGATTGATCTATGGTAGCTGACAGCTTGGCTGGTAATTTCAAAATTTTCTGCTGTGTGTAGCATGGTATCTCTTCTAGGAGCACGTATGGTTTCCTGCTGAGGAAAACATCATAAAAAGAAGACCCCTTATCCAGAATGTGCTGTGATAGGAATTGCACAGGTTTAGTGTTACTGCTCACTTCACCAAAATAGCAATTCATCAAACGGACTGGAAACAACAGGTTTCACAGCCACCTCAAGGTGTGGGGAATGACAAGTTGTATCTTGGATGCTTTAATCTGAATTTAGTGTATATGAGAAATCTTAGGATTCTTGTGTGAAGGTCCTGAAAGATCTTCCTGCAGTGAAATTTGGCTATGAGAGTATGCAAAAAGATGCAATGAAGACAAAAATATAACAGCAGGTGCTTAATTTAGCCCCCTGAAATTCTGTGAATAACCCATTTCCTGTTCTCTGGTCAGGCTACTAAATGAGGCATGCTCGGTAATTACTGTATTATCCCATTCAGCAGGGGGAAGGAAACATCATTGCTAGGCTTTTGTTATTTTACATTCACCCCCATTAGTGTTGCTTGCTGCACCTAATAGGCTGATAAATGGGGTATTGCCACTGTCAGTGACTAAATGGCACTTAATATTCCATTTTGAAGTTCAGGAAATCAGAAGTAGGAGGAGAAGCTTTTGATGGCCATTTGTTCAGTGACACAGACTTATAATCAAGGAAATTGATGTTGAAGGTTCAGTTACACAGATCTCACCACAAAATGGAGCTGTAAAACTGTGCAGTGGTTGCAATGGACTTAAGCAATATAACCCTTGACCTTATTAGCATTACCTCCAAAAATAGTATTAAAAATCAGATGAAGACTCCAGTCTCTCATTCCTGTAGCATTACTTCGGTGTAGGTGATGAAAAGAAGTGGTTTTGGCACAGAGTTGCGTTTGATTGCAGAATATAGCAGGTCACTGAAGAAGGTTGAAGTGACAATTTCTGCTTTGTGGTGCTCAAAGGCTATGAGCAGCTTTGCTCAGCAGTTGCCTCTCAGCTGAGGAAAGGGGGAGGATAACATTGTAAATATGCACATCAATGGCTTCTGTGGCCATGCTCTGGGGCAACTAGCCTTCTGTTGCTGAAGGCAATATACATTTAGTAAATCCTTCGCAACTTTGCGGTTGTTATCCCTAGGCATCCTTTGTAGCAGTCTAGGTAATACACAGGAGCCTGTTAACCCATGTGTGCTGTGTACAGTTGAGCTGCACTTTTTTTCTGCCAGCAGGGAGAGTGACACAGCACAAGTCTGGCCAATTTGCTATTTAGCCAGAGGAGAAAACTGCTCTGAAGCAAGGGGATTCAGATTTGGGCAGCAACAGTTTGCACAGCTGGGTCTGGGCTCAAGTCTGGATTTTAAACATTCCCATTATTCAGAGTTGTTTGTGTTTTGACAGCTGGTTCTGACCTTCCCAGTTCTCTTGCACTGAAAGATATTGTCCAGTGATTCATGAGGAAAAGGTGATGCAGCAAGTGGATTAACTGTAGACAGTGTGGCCTGTGTAGCATGCTACTGAAGTTTTACAGTCATAGAAAAGCAGTTTGGCCTCTGCTTTTGTCACCAAAGCCCTCCTCTTGGGCTGTGACCTCTTTCCTGACCCAAACATCGTCATAGGTGGACGCAGTCTCCCTGCCCTGCCTTCTGCTGGGCCTTTCTCCTGGTCTGCGCTTCACCGGGGCTTTGAGGCCTTCTCTGCAGCCCCTACCATCTGGAATAGCTTCACTGTGGCTCTCTGCCTCATTGACTCTCTTCTTCATTTCAATTCTCCGTTGACCGTTTATCATTTCTACCTTGCCAATTTCTTTTAATTTCCCTGTCCATCTGCTTGGTCTATTTAACTCTGTGAAAGCTTTTAGATTACATATTTTATAGTGGATGCATGGGAAAATGGTACTGTTATATATATGAACAACTTCCCCGGCTTGGACTTAGCGTATTGTTAGCATCAGCTGAAAAAACCTATGTGTCCCTGATGTGCTTGGTGTTACACTTCACAAAGTTAGAGGGGGATGCTGAGATTGCATTGACAGCCAAAGGAATGTGCTTATTTCCTAGAGCTGCAGCAAGCAGAACAGATGGTATCTTCCCCCGTTCCCCATCACTCTCTGTCCTTTCCGTCCTCATGCCCCATTGTTCATTTTTCATACCTCACTGTCAGCTTGGGTCAGATTCAACACCTGCTGAAGTCAATGGAGATTCTCCCACTGATTTTATTTGGCTTTGAATCCTGCTTTCTGTGCTCCTGCCTCCCTCTGGCTATGCCTGAACCTAAATCCTTGCTCTGACCTCTCCATGGTTTGGGTTCTGTCTGCGCATCACCTCTCTTCTTGCTTCTTACGCTTGGCCAAGAGCATCAGGAGAGCAGTGGTGGGGAAAGCTGTGTGGAATAGGTAATTCTGAGTTCAGTGGGAACTTTTCAGTTTGGATCACTCTGAAACAGCATTTCCTCTAGCTTTTCCCTCACTGAACCAAAAAGAAAACAAAAATGTGATGTGGAGATAAAATAATATTGGAATTGTGTTGAAATGTTATGTTTTACTTGAGGATTTTCCTTTTATTAAAAAAAAAAAAAAATGTCATTTTGAAGTATTTTGCTTTTCCACAAGTTTTTTTTTTTTTTTTTTTTTTCCTTCCAAGTTCATTGGTTATAATGATTAACCCCCAAGTGTACTTTCCTTTCCTGGAGAATCAATTAGCTATTTTCCTCCCTGTGATGCTGTTTCCTTTCATGGGTTTTCTCAGCATTGCAAAGCACTAGCTGCACCTTTCCTTGCTGAGATCCTTCCCAATCATCTATTTTTTCTGCAGTCCTANGGGGGGGGGGGGGAGGGAAAGTGTGTGTGTGTATGGGGAGGAGCCAGGTTACTATAGATCTGTCCCCAGTTGTTTTATCTTTTAGGCTTTGAGGTGATTCCCTTGATTTTTCAATCTAGTACAAGACTGGAATAATTATTACTGTGTTCTCCAAATAGTGCTACCTGCAGCATATGCAAGCTTGAGAATGGTGCCTTGTGACTTGCTGTGAGGTGCCTCACTTCGATAATGGAATTAAGTCTATAAAATTTTCTCTCTTAACAAGGAACTAAAGGACTTGTTCTTTCTCTGAATGTTTGATTTCTAAGGACAAAATCATCACCCCAATTAAGTCAAATGAGAATTTCTGTTGCCTTCCTGTAGTCAGAATGGCTCCTTGCAGTCTCTGTTACTTAATACTTGGGTCACTCCAGAACCAAAAATTCTTCTTACACTAACATTATGGTTGTCATACGCTGTATCTCAGATAGCAACTCTCTGCATGTTTATAGACCTGGGAAATAATTTGTGTTTTAACTGAAGTCCCTAGGAGTTGTGAGATTTTTCTCGGCAACTTGCAGGATTTAACCCTAATAGTATTTACAGTAATTAAACACACTAATTAAATAACAAAACAACTAATGACTAATTGATTCAATGCTAAATAAAGGACTCAAATAAATGCTTAATTAAAGATGCTAATAAAATCCCCCTCAGCCCTTTACAGTCCACTCCCTAGGGCTAAAGATGACTTTCTACCTCAGAAATCTTTATAGCCCTTTACAAGCCCAGTCTCTTGGGTTACTGCCTTCTTTAACCTCTGGATTAAATGCTTGTTAGCTGAGCACTGTACAAACCCGTTTAAAAATCCATCAGAATAATTAAATTGGATCCAGAATGCTCTGTGTCTTCCAGATATGATATGCCATGGCATTCCCATCTGCACGCAGGTTCCCATTCACAGAGGTTATGTTGATTTTTGAGCACCTGAGCAGCAGGATGCACGTCTGACTATCAGGCCTACTTAAGCCAATGGCAGAAATTGTGTGCTTAAATTTAAGTTAAGTACCTTGATGAATTGGAGCCAAAGTGAGAAAGAGCATGGCCATAATGAAGTCCAGTTTAAGTAAAGCAAGACAGCTGTTTTGTAATTCATTATTGATTCTGGTAAGCTTTCTTATTTATCACCAAAGTAGAACCTAGCAATAAAAATGTGTTTTTAAATAAATTCATTGGAGAATGGAGCTGCTATAAATATTGCTATTAAGCAGCACTCAAAGAAGAGAGAGTTCTTTAAGTTACTATTCAACATTTCTTTCATATGCTAAGAATCTCTCTCCCAGCCTGGTAGATAGCCTCATTAGGTATTTCTCTCCTTATCTGTATGTATAGCTTTTTACACTTTGTGTCAATAATGGTAAAGTGCTTATTAAAGCACAAATATGAAGAGTAATTTCCCAGCCTTTTGCAGATGGCTTGCAGAAGGAGTTTTGGGCAGGCAGACTGCTGTGATCACCAGGTACGCGCTCTGTAGCGCGTGGCAGCCCCTTCTGTTTTTCTCTGTAGCGTTGTTTTGTGATGGGAGTGTTGTCTTTGGGGTTGTCAGCAGATAGCTAATCTCAAGGTTTTCCTTTCTCCTTCCGATATGCGATATCATTTCATTTTACCTCTTCTAACAAGACAACGTGATTTCAGATAACACAATATGCATTTAATTTGTATTTTGTGAAATTCTTTAACTTCGTTAATGTTCATCTTGGACATCTATTATCAGCTTTGGTATTATCCAACTCCAAATCTGAGGCAGACGGAAGTGGAGTGTCAGTAAGAATAAAAGAATTCCTTATATTTCATATAAGTCACTTCTGTATCTGTGCTATCTGCTTGTAAAAGAAAAGAGGTTGTACAGCCCGTGAGGAAAGGATTGTGCTGGTCTGAGTGATATAATTTGGATTTTGTTGGAAATCTTTCCAACACATAACTTTTGCGGCACCTTTAGATGTAGGGGAGGGCAGTGCATGGAAACAGGGAGTTAATTCACATGAAGATGCCACTTTCAGTGTGTCCAATTACCCGCTGGTTATCCGACTACTTGCAAATATTGCAGGTAACTTGCGCTTACCCCTCTGGAAACCCGAGAGAAATATCTTCCCTCTCTGGCAAGTTAAGAAGCCCCAAAACAAAACCCTGAAGTGTGAAAAGAACAGAATTAGAATTAACAGCCTTAACAGAAACACAGTCACTTTAACCACTGATCTTTCTAAACTGCACCACTCTGAATCCTCCAATTATGTCCGCATGCTGCTTTCCATCAAGAATAAAGAAAAAATCCCGTCCTCCAGGCGATGGTATTTCAAATGATTTATCGCATCATGAAACGATGTAGTACAGTGCCAGATCTGTGTTATGCCAAGTCATGTTCTGTCCCATCAAAGATTGTTGCATATCATTTTCCCTGTTTGTCCCTGGCCTTTAAAATATCTGTGCTTACTTCATTTGTATTTTCAGTAACTTCAGTTAGCTCGTACATAGTGTTATACCGGCATTTGTGTTTTTGTGCTTCCCACTGCTGTCCTTCGGTATATATGTCACAGTTTGCATGTGTTTCTTTAGTCACTGTAATGAGTTTATTTTTCAAACTGAAAGGCTCAAAATTTTTTCCATTTTTTTATTATTATTTATTTTAAAAATCTAGCAACTGGTCAAAGAAAATATGCTACTTACACTCATTTATTATGTCCTTAGACTGTCATAATTGCATCGGTAGGATTGTAGAGCATTTTAAAACCCTGTTGCTAATGTGAAAAGCTGCTTTAATACACTGTAAAAGACAGAGCATAAGTAAAACTCTGGGTCGTAGCTTGTATCTTTTAGAAAAATTATTTAATGTAATTTTCCTGGAAGTTTGAAAGTAAAATAACAACAGCAGCACTTATCTACCAGGAGAAGTAATAAGTGAAGATCGTTGCAAAGCTTAAAAGCAAGGGATTCTTCTGGAGTGCTGCGTCCCTCTCTGTAGGAGCTTTGTCCTTGGTTGCTTGAGATATGGTTCTGCAAAGTGAAATGGGGAGTTCAAAGCAAGGCAGAGACAAAGCCAACTAAAGCAGAACATCTGCAAGCCCTCTTTAAGGGACTTCCTAATATTAATCTGTCTCTCTCTCTGTGTCCTTTGTTATTGTTGTTGATGAAAAAGTGATGTCTGTTGAGGTAAATCTATACAAGCAGCTTTGCTTCCCTGGAGTGATAGGGACTTCTATTCTTTAACATAGCCTCAGGAGGAGCTGAAATACAATTCCAAATCCAAAGTCTTTGAGCCATTATTTCAATTGTTCACAATATCATGTAGTATTTCCATGGCTAACTTGAAAAACTGTTCTATTATCACCACAGGAAATAGCCTGGAAGGGAAATGCTACTTTGTAATAAACAAGACACTGTCTGGCATGGCTGCACTAAGATGAAGAGGGAAAAAAAAAATATCATCATACAATTCAGTAATACTTAAAAGAAGCAAAGTGATTCCAATCTGAGCAAAATGTCACGGTTGTTCCCAGAAGTGTCACAACATGGGAACATGGGAGTACAAGATAAAGCTCTGCTGAAAATGGTTATGTCTCTTGATAGCTTTAGTCAGCTATGGCAGGGAAAACAAAAGCATTTCTCGCTGTGCTGCAGAAGTCTATCCTGGGCAGTAATAAAGGAACAAAATTAGGAAGTCACACGGATACAATAACGCAAATTTAATTTGCTTCAGTAAAAGCATAAAAAATTCTCCCTATATTACAGTAATTTCAGTTATTCTTATTAAAAGAGAAAAAAAGCTTTAATTCAAGATTCTTCCATTGAAAGTGGGTTGCAATAGTATGAAAGGTGGAAATTACATCACTGCCACTTTAGAATATGAAGAAGGCAAAGTTAAAATTCGTCAATAAAAGAAGAAAAAAGTGTATTTAGTTTTAAAAACTACTTGATTTCAGTTAACGGCAGATTATTATTTTTAGTAGAAAAAGAGAAATAAGAGCTCAGTGAAGACATTTTCTTCAAATGTGGGTGCTGAGCCATCATTTTCAGAACTGAAGAAATTATGAGTTGTCAGATTCAGAACATACATGACATCAACCTGTTTCCACCTCAGCAGAAATTTGGAAACATAGAGATACAGATAGTACTAGTAACTCAAATGGAATATATTATCAAATGAATAGGTTAAAATGTCCAGAGGTGCTGAAAAGGGCCAGAGGAGTCTTGTCAGGAGACCTTAACTAGTCTGGTTGCTCACAGAAGTGTTTAGGTTTAATGTTAGTATGTTGCTTAGGAATAATGCTAGGATCTCTGAAAGGTAAGGCAGTATGGGGAAGTTTGCTAGTGGCACAAAATTAAAGGTATAGTCAGCACGGGAGCAAATTGACGTTTTTCAGGAAAAATTGGGTGCCCTCCCTTGTCTGATCAGTGATAAAGAATTGATGAAATATAATCATGAAAGTGTAAGGTTAAATATTCAGTAATGTATAATCAGAATTTCTCTTGTATTATGGGAGCTCGTTAGTCAGAAAAGACTGAGGATGAGAAAGATCTGCATCTACTAGTCGGTCACGCAGTGGTTAGGATCTGCTCCTGTTGTGTTCGCATTAAGGAGGCAAATCCAGTTCTAAAGTGGTTTTGACAAGCTATTTCCACTAGAGATAGCAATGCCGGTGGAAATCTCACTGGTTCATCTGGAATGCTGTGTGCACCATTCCAGACGCCTGCATGTAGAAAAGAAGAATTTAGGCTTAGATACGTATAAAGAAGGAGACTAGAGTAATGAAGAGAAAGAAAGAGAATGTCATTTTCTGTGTGAGTGAATCAAGAAGCAAGTACCAAAGAGCCTTTGAAGGTAAAAAACAAGGTTAACATACATGCACACACACAAAAAAAGGTGTAAATGAAATAAAAATATGAAGCTTAAAAATCATAATAGTCAGGTTCTGGATTATCTTTCTAACAAAAATTGGAGAACAAACATAATGTTTTTAAGATGCAACTTGCTTAGTTTGTGAAGGGGCTGGGAATGGCAGCAGGATCTGGGCAGAGAGGGCATCTGTTGTAGCATTTTGGTTTGAATAAGGAGCATACTTTTGATGTAAGCGCTGCCAGGGTTGTGCTTTGTTTCACACTGGAGGAGCCTCACACTGCGCAGTTTTTTGGGTGGGACTGAGCTGGCAGATGCAGTCCAGGAGCATGGTTGGTGCCGCAGGTGCTGATGACTTCTCAGCTGATAGGGCCAGGTTACAGCTAGTAGGAAGTAAACCCAGGCACATGCCTTTGCTGTGAGTATCAGGCATTTAGCATGGCTGTTGCACTGCCTCTGTCTGCTACTCTTCCTGTAACCTGATTGAAAAGGAAAAATTCTGAATCCATGATTCAGTTTATGTTTCTTGCTCATAACTCAAAAGGCTAAGATAAAATCCATCTTAATGCCAAAATAAGGCATTTTATATTTATTTACATGTTAGTAGTTTACTCGTATGTGAAATAACAGGAGGACCGAAGTTTTGCATGCTTTCTAGGAAAAAGCATCTTTGTGTACATATATGTATTTATGCACATACACACGCACACTGCAGATATATATGTTCATGCATAATGTCTGGCAAAGCAGAGTCTCATATGGCTTAAGAACACCATAAAAGAATGGACCATTAATATAATCTTATAGATTTTTGTTTTATTTATAACATTTATAGTATGCCAGTGTATAGTATTAATTACAAGGACTTAGCCCTCATTTGCTTCATTAGGGATCATAATTAAAACAAAGTCTCAGTGCCCAGCTAGCTTACATTTCACTCCTGTCACCGCTGCTTTACAAAGATGAAATTTTCCTCGTTGCAGTAAGTGTATGACAATTTGCTGTTATTTCAATATATTTTCAAGGACTGGAAGAAGTCCAAATTTCAAACTAGAAGCTGAACATACAGGCCTAGAGAAATATAAACTTCAAAATTTAGCAAGGTTTTTTTTTTTTAAATAGAAAAAATTACACAAATAATAACTGTGAAATTAAAAAATATTTAATTTTTTGTCATCAGAATAATTATCACTGCATGACACCAATCCAATAGTTTTGCAGAAATGTTTAATGTTGTTGTGAATTAGTATTAAGGATGTTTTTGTAGGTTTTTTAATGGATAGTGGAACAATTAATAGGAAAATCACACAGTTTAATTCCTATTATTTCTGAAGATGTCATTTACCATTCAAAATACAACTAAGCACACATTTTGTAGAAGCAGTGCTCAGGTCTTTTTTTTTTTTTCCCTTAAGAAAACAAGGTTGCATTTCTGTTCCATCTGCAGTGATACATCTCATTTGTGTGTTATACAACAACAATCTTTTTTGGCCTAGTAGCTTTTGTAACTGAACAGGGCAGGTGAATTTTAGCCTGTACTCTGATAGTTTAATTCCCACTTTAAAGGTGAAGAATAACTGAAGTTTCAGGTTCAAGTCAACCATAAGCAAGTCTAAACTTAATGTGCATTACTATATTCTGGATCCTTGCATCATAGTCAAATTGTGACATTAGACTAATATTTCAAAGTTAGAGATTTCTTAATTCAGGTGACTATTATTGAATGTACTAACTTCTGAAGCAAAATAATTTTCTTGATGTTATAACAAGCTAAGAGCAAAATCTGGTAACCTATGGCAAGTCAGTGACACTGTAGTCCAAAGACATTGAGCAATTCACCTTACATCTTGATTTGTGCTTAGTGAGCAAAGCCGTGATCTGCACTTCAACATCTCACTGCTTGATTTTCAAAGGTACACTCAGTAACTAGCTAGCTAAGTGTGAATAAAAGAAACCTACTGTCAACACATCTTATATATATATTTTTTTTTTTACAAAACTTGTATTCTACAGAGCATGCACGTATGTCCATGAGAACCAAGTACACTTGCCATAAGATGGCTAATGTTCAGTGGGTATTTTAGTACTGATTCAGGAGGATGCTGGAGAGCTGCAAAGTGTGAGGGGTCTGTGAGAGGTAGATGCATACACTCAGTAAGGCTTCACTCCTCCAAAATGGAAGTGCTATGTGATGTTTGTTCAGCCATTTCAAAATGAGAAGCATTGTGCGAGTGTTCTCCTCTCTCACATCAGTAATTAGCAGGCTCAAAACAGGGGTGCCCAGAGCGTGGAGAAACCAGCTCTGGTGTTTTCATAGAATAGCCTGAGTTGGGAGGTACCCACAAGGATCACCGAGTCCAACTATTTGGCCCCACACAGGACCACCCAAAATCAAAACCATGCATCTGAGAGCAGTGTCCAAACTCTCCTTGTGCTCCAGCTGCTTGGGGCCGTAACCACTGCCTTGCGGAGCTTGTGCCAGGGCCCGACTACCCTTTGGTGAAAAACTTTTTCTTAGCACTCACCCTCCCCTGACACAGCTCTGTGTCATTCCCTTGGGCCCTGTCGCTGTCCCCAGAGAGCAGAGATCAGCGCCTGCCCCTCCGCTCCCCTGGGAGGAAGCTGTAGGCTGCCATGAGGCCTCCCCTCAGCCTCCTCTGCTCTGGGCCCAACAAACCAAGGGACCTCAGCTGCTCCTCATACTCTTGCTCTCTGGACCCTTCACCATCTTTGTACCCCTCCTTTGGGGGCTCTCTAATAGCTGTACGTCCTTGTTTTATTGTGGCACCCAAACCTGCACCCAGTGTTTGAGGTCAGGCCGCACCGGGCAGAGCAGAGCAGGACAATCCCTTCCCTCACCCGGCTGGCAGTGCTGGGCCTGAGGCACCCCAGGGTATGGTTGGCCATAGTGAATACCTGTCTAACTCGCGTCACGGTTACTAGCCAACTCGTGGTGTTCTCTCATAGGAGCTCTCCTTCTCCAACTTCTTGACTGAGCCTGTGTTCTAGAGCCACGTGGGCTGACTGGCTCTCCAGAACAGATCAGCAGGTGATCTTTGTTACAGCTGAACAAACAGCTCCTAGCAAACTGAGACCTCATAGGATAATGCAGATGAATTGCACTTTGTGGCCCAAAACGTTCCCAATGAGGTTTTATTCAACATAGACAAGTAAATCGAAGCATTTGTGCAGCTAGATAATTTATCCCTTGAAATGTCTATAATTCCTTCTAAGAAGTGCCTCATGTTTCTGTCAACAATTGATTTTAAGCATTATTTCTGTCTTGAAGAGAAATGATCAGTCTACCTTCTGCTAGGAAGAGGTCAGTAACACAGGCAACCACAGAAGACTTTTAGTGAAAGTTTCTTGGTTCATTCAAGTACTGTTCAGTTGCTTTTTCACTTTTATTTTTAGTCAAGATCTCATAGCATTTTATTCGCTTCCTTTCAGCTCTCACATGTTAAACATACTCGCATCTACCTGAAAATGGACAGTGATTAATTGTGATTTTTATAATTGATTCCTTTGTATCTATTTCAACCGCTTTACATTTTGCAAGCAGGCTACTTTGACAATGCAAGGAAAATAACAGTTCCACTGAATTTAATAAAGAGAGATTAAAGCAGCATTTAAAATGTATTACTCCTTTTCTGTATGTATCTGATGCTTCATCAACAAGCCACTGTTGTTTATTCTAACAAAAAAAAGTGAGCCATGGCTGTCAACTTACTTTTGAAGTTGCTGCATGCAGGGCTGTGGGCAAGCTTAGACAAAACAGAAAGAACCTTTTTCTTGTAAGGTTATTAGGGCAGCTTTTTCTTGGTCAACAGCAGATATCTCCGCACCGATAGCAGTTGCTTTGTGCAGTTATGTTTGAGTTTCTTTGTCAGACAAAAGAAGTCTGAGAGCCTTTCAGAGCTCTACAAAGATGACGAAACCTTCCCTCAATGTATGCCTGCATCTCAGCTGGATGTCCTGAGATGGACGGGTTGTTTGCTAAGGTTTGCTGAATACTGCGAAGCTAAGCTGCATTCAGCCACCCAAATGTTTCCAATATTAATTGAAATGAAAGATACTCAGCTGTCAGAGTTCCCAGAGCGTTCATGTAAAAATCTGACAGTCTCAAGCTTGGGAACTGTGACTTGCACTGCAGTATCAGGGCACTCTCTATGCAAATTAGATTTCATAAAGTCAGCAATTATTCCGTTCTTTTTTGTACTTTCAGGCAAGTTGTAGAATAGGAATTCACTTTTCTCTCTGTTTTGAGAGGTGAGAGAGCACTGTGGTAAAGAGAGATTCTGCTGTGCAGAAACACTTTTAGAGAAGAGAGCCTGATAACACTACATGACTGGGCACACCCTGACTTTCTTCTAGAACTTCATTTGAGAGCCAGACTACCTTCACAAGAATAGTGAAAGGGAAGTAAGAGTAATTTTGAATCTCCAAAGAGCCTTCTAGCAAGTCACAAATACAAATGTTGAATACAAATGTTAGTTCATGCATCCTCTGTGATTCAGTCACAACAAACCTGGAAATTTGGGAAATACCTGCTTCTAGCATTTAAAGAACTTCTTTGTCAAAAGTATTCTTCACATATACACTACATTTTGGTGCTGTAAGAGCATTTTGGAGCCTAGTAAGTGTTTTGAATTGCTGATTTGATAAAAGCTATGTGTTCACTCCTTTGACTTTGTGGTGTGGTAAATACTCCTTACAGCAAAATTAGAAAAGATCCTATTTGTGTTTGAAGAGTATTCTCATGAATGCAAGCAGATAGCCCAAATTCATCCCTCACCTAACTCTTTTGTTATCAGGGAAAAACAGCACGAGAAAGTTTGTCTAAGTAGTAGTATGACAGATGTACACTGCTGGGATTCCTTGTGGCTGTTACCTCTGAGGTCTGATGCTCACTTTACCTATGTTCATGCTGTTCATGCTTGGACAATTATGTAGATGAATACAGAGAAAAGCTGAAGAGTGTATGTATGCTTTGTTTCCATCCTGAATTTAAGGACAGAGCCCTCCATATTACATGCCTTGTGACTGAACAAAAAGGAGTCAGTCATAAAATCAGTAGTAGGAGGAATTTCACTCTTCCTTACCTCCCAGTGGTCAGGACACTCCTTGTGTCATCATGGCAGTTCAAGAGCTGTTTGAGTCAGCCAGCTTCCTCCAAAGGAAGTCTTAACTGGATTTAGGAGCTATACATTATTTTTCAACTAACTGAGCTAACTCAATTTAAATGCACTAATAATTTTAGATAATCTAAAACCGTTCTTTGAAAAAAAAAAAAAAAAAGAAAACACCTGTACGTACCAAGTTGTCATGGCTGTGCAGACAATTTCTGAGAATAATTAAAACCAAACACAAGTGCTCCCCTTGAGCATTTGATATCTCTTATGATTTACTGAGATAATAAGAAAAAATCTTTTCTTATCTGTATTTCTAACACACTCTTGAAAAAGTCTCCATAGAACATAAAATAAAGCTATGTCAATACAATGTCAGTGGGAGACAGGCTGGAGTTATTAAATACTCTTTGTTCCTTTGATAGCCTCCCCCCAAGACTAGGCCCTGTGCAAACATGCCAGAGAGCATCCCTGACATAGTAAGCTTCAAATGTGAGTGGATAACCTGATGAGGCATTTCAGGCTTGTATGTGCAGAGAGGGCTGGTTGTGGAGAGGCATGTTAGCCTCAGCTGGTGTATGTGGAAAGCAGACATCTCCTGATGGAAAGAGAAACTCAACAGAGAAGGAGTCTGGCCCAGAGAGGTGAAGGGATGCAAGGGAAAGGCTTTGAGCTCTTTTATGTATGCATGTATGTATTTATTGATTTACTTTCTGGGATACGAGTTTGCCTAAAAGAGCATAGTGTTGGAAGGAGGTAAAACTGGACCTGAAGCATTGCTAAGGTAGCAGATAGCCAGAAGCATTTACAGTCTGAAATCTTGTTTTTGCATTAAATGAAAGGGAAGTTCTGCAGAGGGCACAGAGCCAGTGAGTTTTCCACTTTTGGTTTAATCTGGGGGAAGGATGCCCCAAAAGACATACCTGGGAATATGGTGGCTGGTACTTAAGCCT
>VXAV01002672.1:84516-109687 GCA_013399715.1 Alectura lathami | reverse complement strand
AAAAGGGCTATGCTGAAGGATGATTTGCGTGCCACAGCACAGCAAGCAGACATTAACAACAGGACATTTTTTTTTTTTTCTCTTAAAATGGCACATGTAGCATGAGAGAGTCAAAATGAAGCCAGATCACCATTTTTTGAATGATAACAGTCCGTCCTTATAAAATTAATATATCATTGTGGTTAAAACAAAGACACATCAAAAAAATATCTTTATCTGACCAGGGACTCTACTCATCCTTGGTATAATTGCAAACAAATCTATAGATTTCTCAGAAAGGTAAGCTGGACTCTGTAACTTCAGTGAGTCCTCTAACTGCAATATGTGTATGGGATTTTTTCAGCTGATCAATGAAGCAAATAATTTTGTCAAAAGATATATTTTCATCCATCTCTGTTAAGGTTCTCTACATAATAACAGGTTTTCTGGTTTACTGCTTGATATTCTTTCATCTGTTATATAAATAAGTAGTCAGAGACAAAGCAAACTGTGACATCCTCTCTTACAAAGGTAAATAAAGATCAATCTTTTCTGACATTCTGCCTAATAAAAAAGCAGCAAACGAGCCAGTGAAAGAAAGTAAACAAAAAATGTTTTTAAAAGAGAGAGAGAGAGAATAAGACATAGGAAACTGTCTGAAAATATATGTGTACCTCATGAAAACAAAGAAAAGTGTATATATTGGCTGAAACTGACAACTCTACATTTGGAAGATACTGAAAATACTTATTTTCTTGTGAATTTCAGCATCTGTTGTCCTAATTTTCCCTCTCCTGGGTTTGGTTCTCTGCTTCTGAAATGAAAAACTCCTCTCAGTACCAGCATTGTGAATTAAAGCAGATGAATCCACATATGATTTTTTCTAAGTGAAGAGGGACTGAAAATATTAGCATTTCTTTTTAAAATAATTTGAAATTAGCTTTTCATGTCCTAGGGTATACATCTTGATAATTGTATATTGAAATAGTATTATAAATAACTTGTGGATATTAATCCATTCATATTCTGAAAAGCTGCTAAAATTTGGAGAAAATGGATGCGTGATACGGATCTGTCCTAAGGTACTTTAGTGAATGCCCAATGTTTCATGGATCATTTTGACCTAAAATACATAGATCATAATCTTTTATAAAAGAATTGCTCAGTAAATGTTGAAATTAGTTCTGTCCATATAGCGTTCCTCATTCACCTTTCTCTCTATAAATATTCCTCTTTTCTTTTAGTTGTAAATTGCTCTTTTTCTATGTGTTCTTGGGCCACGTCTCAGTAATGAACTTGTTTTACAAAAGGTAAGCAGTGCAACACTGCATCCTTAAAAATATCATCCCTTTGAGGGAATCACCCAGTATCTTTAATTAGTAAAGGTACTGCCTTTCATAGTCTGAATAACGCAAACAAATCCCTCTTGTGGCAAACAGTGAAGCATATGCACATTTTTTTGCTCAGGTAAGTAAATATACATGCAAAATTAAGGCTCTGCAAAGCTTGGCACTCGGTCATGGATCATATCTTGCATTGTATTTCTACAGATCTTAGAGGCCTGAGAGTACAGGAATCCATATGCAAGTTCATTGACTGTTCCTTTACTGCATTATCAAAGCATTGCTAATTTGCGTGAGGCTGAGAGAACTCTAGTGATATCCTTCCCATAACAAAGATGAAATGAAAGTAATTTCTGTCATACGTGGCTGCCAATGTTCCCATTGGATTGATTATTTTAATACTCATGAAATTTCATTGTACAATGGGACTTATAGAGCAGTGAATATGCTTCTAAAATCATTTTAAATTTTAATAAATAAAATTGAAAAGGATGATTTCTGAGGAACTTTTCCTATCTCTTTTTGTCAATCATTGTTATATTTATATGATGTATTCTTTGTTTAGGGGAAAAAAAAAAAAAAAGCTTTCAGTTCTGTAAAATTCCAGTCTGGAAAGACGTTTTTTTGTCAATTTCTGGCTTTAATGTGAAAAACAAGATCTATTTTGATAAGTCAATGAAAAATAAAAATTTGTTATGAATGATACTAGCTTGATGTCTTATAGGATACCTTCCTGATTTTCACAGAGGAGTAGATGGCCATTGAACTTAGAATTATAATGTAAAATAGTGATTAAAATAAATACCATTGACTCTAGATAAATGTGTCAACTACTTCAAGACAGAATTTAAGGAATATTTAACATGACCTCTAGGTAGAGTTGCATAACAAATAGATTTGCCAAGTATGCGTTGTTTTTCAACATTAGAAATAACAGGTTCATATTTTAGCTACATTTTTCAATAGAGCAAAGAATAAGAATTGTGTCATGGAGTGTGATGAAAATAATTCAGTCATAAAATCAGAATATTTTAAAATATCCTAAAATATCCTTTTCCAAAATTCTGTAGTAGGCAATTCAATTATATATTGTGCCTTGAAATTGTAACTTAGCCCTTCAGTAATACGGTAGAGTTTTGCAAATGTGGATTCTAAGTTGATGTAGTGCTTAAGCAAATATTTAACTTTGCATGTGTGAATAATGCCATTGAATATATGAATACATATTCATGAATATATGGAAGACAGCTGCAAATCATTGCCTTCTGTTTGAACCATAAATAAGACAAAACCTAATCAAGTAGGTTACACAATTGGCTCCACATTGCATTCCTCGGTGCCTCAGCTTGACTGAGGAGCTTCCAGAAATTGAAAGGAAACTCATTCCTATGTTTGCTCACTCCCTTAGTCCAGAAGTTTTAGAAAAGTTAGTGTGATGTGTGGTGATATAGACCAGCTTTGTACTGTCTTCTATGCATTTGCTTCAGGAACACTAATGTGTTAAGAGAAAATGTGTTGTTAATCATCCTTTATAAGGAATTCAGCCAAACACTACAAGAAAAACACATGGCAAGTCAAGACTTCAAGAAGAAAGAAGACTGATCTAGATTTCATACAAAGTCTACACTTAAAACTGTCATTACTGAAGTAACTGTGTCAGACTGTTTAAAAGAGAAACCTTCAAAGGCACAAAGGTGCCTGACGTCTGTTAGCTTTCAATAGGAACTGAACAACCACCTCCCCTTCTGACTTTGAAAAATTCTCGGTACAATTACAAAATACTATGGAGCATTTTTCAGCTATGTTATTGAAATACCTGTCTCTTGCTATATTAATTTTTATTGATATCTGAATAGTAGCTTTAAGCTACTTTAAAATACTTTAAAAATGCCTGGTCAATAGGAAATGGCATGTACTACCACAGGAAGCATCTGAATTGAGAGCTTACCAAGCACCATGACTGCTTTAAACAAATCAATAATAGTAGTATTTACTGTATGAAGTTTATACAGTCTCTGCTCTGACACTGCTTTTAGCCACAATATGGAGTCAAATTTTTTTAAAAAAGACTCTGATTTTGTTAATTTGTTAATGTATTTGTAAATTCACAGCTGAGCTAAGTATAGGTTACAATAGTACTGCTATTTTCAGAATGTGGTCTCACAAAGTATTGCTGGTGTGTAGTGAAAATGCGTTGATGACTTACCCTTTCTTCTTCAGTAAAAAGGCACTTCCTAATGTTTTTTAGTCAAAGAAGAGATTTTTCTGATTTGTTATTATATTTGTGATCTTAAAGTATAACAGTTATTAGAGAAGTGTCTTCCTTCTGAAGGATGTCACCACAAGATTACTTAGCCATTGCACAAATGGCACACAAACGTGGCTGCAGGCTGGTTTTCTACTTAGGAAGCCAGCTTTTGAGCTTAAAGCCTTTTCCTCTCTTCAGCAATTGCATTTGGGAGTTACGTAGGAAGGGAAAAGACTCCTTAGTAGTTAGGCACTAACTGAATTTCCCTTCCCAAGCTGAGTTGAGAGCTCCAAGGGTCAAACTGAAGCTTATTGTCACATGAGGTGCGCATGAGATAAGGGAAGGACAGAAGTCTCTTTGTACACACAGTAATCACAATTTCATGTCTATCAAGTCCCATGACAGCTGGGATGGGAATTGCTCCCCCCATCCTGTATTGTTACTCAAATTATTTTGATCGTGTCTAATTTCTGTTGAGAACTTACAACGATCTGAAGGTGTTATTCCCCCTTACATGTTCTTATAAAGTACAGTGTGTATATTTGTAGGTAGCGTGCTTTTATAACTGAATGCTGCGTGCTGATGTTTCAGCCAGTTTGTTGTTTCCCCTTTTCTCTAACTGACAGAAAATTAATGGTCACTTATTGATAAAACTTTACACTTTAAATTTCAAGTTTGCAGAAGTCCTAGAGGGAAGGGTTAAGTAAGATTCTGTTGGTAATCTCAGACAGAAAATGGGCACATTCGTGATAACGAAAGCATCACCCAGAGTTTCTTACCTGGAGACTGAATCCAGTCTACAATGGCTGGTAACTTTGTATTTGCAAGACATAAACGTGAAAAATCATGTGAATTAGTATTTGCTTTATCTGTAAGTGACATTTTTGTTTTCATCTCTGTACGTCTCTTCCTCAATATTGCAGTAGTAGTCTTTCTATTTTGATGTCAATAGTTATTGATATTTGCATAGAGTAATTGCTTGGTGTCTGGTCCATCCTAGGCATGCCCTCTTCAAGTCAGTGATAGAAATGCTTTTGTTTCTCATGGCTTCCCTTACCCAAACACAGGTTGAAGACAATTTTGGGTGCTAAAGTGCTTGGTGTAGTTTGAAGGTGATAGTTATGAGATGGGAGTGTCATTTTCCAGGGGCTGGTGTTACTTACAATATGCTTGTTATGCAGCTGGCCATTAAGTAAAGTACCGTAACCTAGAGATTGCCCATGAGTTAGCAAAAATCAACAACTAGCATTTAAGAGAATATTTTTGAAGATATTCCCTGTATAAGTGTTGCTTTTCCAACCTAGCTCCTTCATTACATGACAGATGAAACATCCTGGATGAAATCCTGCTTCCAGTAAAGGTATCTATGTTCTCAACAAAATATCTGAGCCAATTTCTGTATAAGACTAAAAACCTGGAGCTATAAATTAGTCTTAAACAACACAGTGTGATGGAGAAGGCAAAATATGAAAGAAACTGAGGTTAGAATTGGAGATGAACTTCAATGTTATTTGGGGACAGCATCCAAAATTCTGTTCTCATGATATGTTTTTCACTAACTGCTTGGCACAGTATTTGTAGCATAAAATACTGTTATGGATGGCTTTACTACTCCTGCATCTTTAGAACATTGCAGCTAAAGGAAAACTGTGCTGTTTTTCCCAGTCAAAAGCAGAATGGCAAATTCTTTTATAATTTAGAAAATATCCTTTAGCAGCTTATGCAAAATACTTAGGCTTCTATGAAATGCAGCAAGCTACCTTATCTACCTCAGACCCCTCCTATAGATAAAAGATAGTTATATTGCTATTGGTAATTGGTGTTGTAGATGCTATATACATTCTTTTGCATTAAGCAAACATAAATCCATACCATTAAAAAGAAGGCAATTAATAAGTTGCTCAGATCAGAATAAAGCAGCCAATGGAAGAGAAAAAAAAAATTCCCAGCTTGTGTTTCCATTATTCATTTGGCTGTTGATGTTAATAATACATTGCAATTCAGAACAAGGTAATCCATCTCATAGGATGCCTTGTTATCAAGTATCCTCAAGGCACTTCACAGAAATATCAAAAAGGAGACCAAAAGATAATAGTTCATCTGTAAGATAGACTTAAAGCTTTTGTTTAAAATGTGATGGGGTGGGGTCTCATCGACTATAAAATAATTTTGTTAGGGCCATATCTGTCCCTTTTGGTTAGTGTTTGTATTGTTTACTGCACTTCACAGGAGGGAGAGTATTGTGAATGTGGAAAAATAGGGGAAAAAAAGCCTTTCTAGTGGTAATCTGCCTGCCTAGTAGTCTTTGCAAACTTGTGAGAAAATAAGAGTTTAATGGGTGTTCCACAGCAATGTTCTGTTGTCTGCATGTTTGGCAAGGAAAGGAGACCCAAGTTTTCACTAATCATACACTATCTGTAAGTATTACTGTCCAGATAGTAATAGATGTAATAGATGACATTATTTCATAGAAGGATATGGTTTTAGGGAGATGCCAAATTCAGTGGTCCTCTGATAGAGACAAGGCTGCTGCAGGTCAGCACCAGATGCAGCCACTAGCAACGCTGAGCGACTTGCATCGGTTGATGCCTTTCCTCTGATGGGCCTGAGAGAAGCCCGGGCAGGGTGATACTCATTTTCCCCCACCTGCTATTTTGCCTCAGCTCCTTTGGGTTTCTGCCAATCAGCTATTTTTCCCATGGCCTAACATACACAACATCATATTTTAGAGATTTATTATACTTGGCACTTCACAGGAATACAACTAAGTGGACAGAGGAGCAGGACCAAGGTGACCCCCTATTTCGTACATCTGCATTAGCTCTACACAACACTGCTGTCAAAACTAGTCTGCATGTTAGTGCTCCAGGATTAACGATGAGTGAGAGTAAGTCTGCACTGCACCTGCTGTCATCACTGCAGCTCAGATAAAATGCATTTGAACCTCATTTAAATTTGCTGCAATCTTGAAAAAGTTACATGTGGTGATGGAAAAATTAATATGTGGTTAACCAAGATTTTGAATGACCTTAAGTAGTGGTGCCACAGAGACTTAGCAAGGCTGCCAAAATTGTCTTTGAAGACCATGCTATTGTGTGACATCCCCACTGAGTGAGCTGGGGACAACTTCACCAGCAAATGCATCCATTTAGCAACATCTGACATGAAGCTATATTCATAGGTTACAAAAGGCTTAGGCTTGGTTTAGCATTACTCAGAGAAATTAATGTAGAGGCCTTGGCCCACTGGTATCACAGAAAGGAAGCATCATTGGAATATCTCTAAGCATATTTTCGTGGAACACAAGGTATGGATAGATTTTTCAATAGACTTGGGTACAGATTGACGGTGTAATAAAACCTCTGTAGTTACCCAAAGCATAGTGAGGTTATAAAATGTATTTTACAAAGCATGGGCGTATTTGGTCAAAATATTGTTTACATGGGTATTGTTTGATTGAATGAATGAGATCAAATATATAACCATTTTCTATTTAATTAATATCCACAAGAAGATAAAAGATTTTACAGCCCATATATCAATCTTAACTACTCCATTTTAGCTAGAATATTAAGCCAGACTCTGTAGTTAGATGTTGAATAGAAATTTAATGACAAATGTGCAGGCTGACACGATCGTATAGTTTGGGCAGAGGTAAAATGCCTGGATTGCACTTCATGCTGTTTCTAACCAGAATTTCAAATACCAATGAGATCAAGTGAGGGCACACAGCGTAAGTGAACATAAAATATACCAACGAATTGGTTGGGATGTGGAGACTAGAGAATTTTGTTAGAGCCTTTAGCTAAGTGCCTGTCAGTAATTTTTATTGCAAATTTGTGTTCCAGGGCCCTTATACTATAAAATAAACTCTCTTGGGTAATTGTTTTAAAAAATATATAATCTTTTTGACAATATACCTTTCATAAGTGCACAAAAGAAAACAGACATTTTGAGGTCGCTTTGGTGCACATGCGAACTTAGTTTACTTCATTATGTTTTCCACGACCAACAGACAATGGTGTGGATGAGACATGTCTGGAAGTTAATGAAAAAGCTGCTCTGATTTACTCTGGACATAAGGGACAGAGCACATTTTTTTCGGTTAAAGCCAAGGGATGAAAGTCAATATTAGGAGATGCCTTCCAGCTTTAGGTGACTCATAGCTTCTCTGTTCTTCAGTTTACCCGCCTAAGAAATGGAAATAATTCTACCCTCTTGTATGTTCCAGAGATCTGAAGTTACAAGGATTTTGTTTGCAAAGTTCTTTGATATTTCCATGTGAAAGTTGGAAAGCATAGAAAGATAAGGTTTTATCATACATATGAGTACTATTGTCTGCATGTGTATACTGCACTTTTTTAGTCCTCATTTTGCTTTTACCTGGCTTTACCATTTAGCAAACTGATCGGAGAATGCAAAAATACAAGTATTCAAAGATTTAAAAAGTGTTTAAGAATTACATACTTAACTGTTGTGGCATTGAGAATGACAAGGTTTTCCGTTAAGGCACTATCAGCGGTGGTGTTGCTGAGAACTTAGTCAGCAGTTAATGTAATTGTATTTCCCATAGGAGGGCTTCCCAGTGGGAAAGGTATCTTTTTTTAAAGCCAGCCATGGTCTGATGCAGAGCAATCCTGAGCAATCCTAAAATCTCCCCTTTTACCAGTCTGATCTCATAATTTATGAATTTCAGGACAATATTTCCAAAAATAAGGAACAAGCGATGGAGACCAGTAAGAAACCTGTCAGAAACCCCAACACATATGCTGGATACCTCATTAGATATGACTAATGCAGACTTCACTACGAATCTCATTCTCTCACTCTGTAGTAACTGGCCTTGAACAGTCAGCTTCCAAGGTTTGTTTTTGTTTGTTTGTTTGTTTGCTTTGTGTATTCAGACAACCCCCCTAATAAAGCGATTGGTTGAGCTGAATTAGTTGAAAAAACTGTAATGATTCCATGTGCAATTTTGGAAAATATTATTTGGGAAATACCTTGGCAATCATCAAGATTATGTCAGGTTGAAATGAGCAAGCCACATGAATCAAAACAAAATGCTTTGATAAGGTAACGTTATGATTCAGCTGTCAGAGGAAATGTAGGGTAAATAAATCCTATTTATGAGGCACTTTGCAGGGCAAACAGTTTCCTCAAATTATGCAGATCTTGAGACGTTCTCAGAGACAACCTCAAGAATAAGAGGAAAAAACTCATCTCTGGGCATTGCAGGTAATATTTCCAAACTCTAATTAGATCTTAGTTCTTCCCATCAGCTCTCTTCATAATGTCCAACTAAATGAGTTCTTTTGTAATTATCTTTTATTTTCCAACTTTCCTTGCTAATTAAGGAATTTGCTAGTGAGGTCTGTTTTGATTTTGGACAAGCCGAATGGCAGGTTTGCTGGAGCCTGCAGGGTAGAAGACATGGATGAGAAAGAAGCAGATCTCTTGCCTGAGCATTGTCTGATTGAGGCATAAAATGATAATCTCAGTAGAGTAAAGGGTGATGGTCACTCTCCAATGCCAAAAACTACCCCGGAAGGAACTAGCTTGAAAACAAATGCAGTCAAATGACCATGATGATTTTAGATTAACTTCAGTGAAATTTATTATTTTTGTTTCCTAAAATTTTCTTGTCTCCTGGAAGCACGAATAGCTAGTAGCTGGTGCCTAACGAAAACGATGGTTAGTTATTTCCATCTGCATTTTACAAGCTTTCAAAACCACTCCTAGAAAGATGAAATTTCTGAACAGGAAACAACAGGAATACAAAGATGTATGTGGAGGTGAACATTTTGAATTATTATCTAGGTTCTGTATTTCTTTTTCAAATGTTATACTTACACAGGAGAGTTTTCTGTTGGTGAGAAGAAACAGTTACTGCTGCTAAAACTAACGTTGCCTTCTTTTTGTATTCCTCTGTTAGACAGGCTTAACTCCATAGTGTGATTGCTAGAGGATTAGAGTTTATGGGCTATTTTAGAAATCCTTTACAATTAATGCAGGAGGCTTGCCCAGGTCAGGCTTCTATCAGTCTCAGATTTTCAAACTTTTCCAGAGTTATCAGTCCCCTGTCGGGCAAGAAATTCTCTATGCCAGCTTCTTTCAAGAATTCAGCCCCCTCTTCTCCTGACTCACACACCTCCTTCTGCTGCATTCAGGTGGGGTTCTCCTTTGAAGTGTTTACTTGCGCACTGCATTTGAGTAAGCCCTTTTTATTCTTTCAGACCTTTAGGTTCATGGTTTGGTTCAGTCAGAAATGAAAACTTTCTATTATAGCTTCACTGTAGGTGTGTTTTATATCCTGCTGTGCCACAAGTAAAAATTAAAAACCTTGCTCAGCTTTAACTTCACAGCATTATAGAGACATTATAGAAATGTGAAATTACTCAAATCCCTGAAGCGCACTGTGAACTAAATTAGTGATTTGAAGTTCTCCCATTTAATGTTAAGTATCTTTCAGGTTTTGAAGGTGCCAGCTGAATGCACTCAGTGATAGCTTTTTGAGTCCTATTCTTAATTTCTGCATATTAAGTTTTCAGCACATTTCTACCAATTGTTCCTTTTCTTTAGGTCAGCAATATAATGAAGTAATTGAAATAATTCACTAGCATGTGACCACTTTACATTAAAAGATACTAATGATAACACTTCTGACTTATTAAGGAGCCTTTTCTTTCCTTTCATAGTCACACAGCTGTACCTATTATCTTTAGAGCCTGTTCCAAATGTGCAGTTATTTCACATTGAATCCTTAAGTTGCAGGACATAATATGAACAAATTTACATGTAATTTCTCAGTATAACTCCATTGAAATGATTGTGTAATTCAGTGTGACTACATAAAAATGACAGTATACTTGCTTCCCAATTATAGAATGGTTATAGAACAGTCAGTGTTTCAGTATAAAAAGTAATTGATTCTTAATTATTCTATCTTGCAAGAAAGACCACTGCTCATAATGTGATTGAGGTGATAAGAAATTACTCCGCAAAAGAAAGAATCAGCTACGGGTATACATGCTTGTTTCATGTTTACTGAAAGTACCATTTCTAATTTATACCTGTTCTTTCATATAGGATCTAGAAAGTAGTATTCTGTTCTGACGTTGCAGCAGCATCGATACTGGAAAAGGATTTTCAGGGTTCTCACATTGTATTTATTTATTTATTTTTGCTTGACATGCATTTCTTTACTGTCCCAGAAGCAATTAGAAGATAAAGCACTGCTATTAGGCCAGTTATTTCAGGAGAAATACCAAATAGGCAGGTTTTCTAGTCGGATTTCAACCTTTACAATAGCAAACGCACTCAGCAAGTACAAGTAAGCCACCCATACTCCCACCAGTTTCATATTTTTTCTGGACCCCAAGGCTCTTCCTCTTCTCTACCTGGCTCCCACAAGTTCCCTAGGGCACAGCACCCAAAGGCACAGTTGCGGTGGTGGGGTCAAGGTGCTCTGGCCATGCAAGTCAGGGATCTTGCATTATCTGGGGCTCGATGCAGAGAGTCAGGCATAGTGGAGTTAGCCTGGCTGATACCGGGGAGGGGCAGTTTTACCATGATCTTCAGCACCACCTTCAGGGTGTTCTATTCCATAAAGTGGTAAATGGGAGCCCATGACCTAATGGGTACAATTATGCTCCACAGAGGAAGCTGGGTCAGGCCTGAGGAGACCTTTTACACTGGTTAGAAGAGCGTAACAATATTGTCTCTTATTGTTCTACTCTTGTGGTAAAAATGTTGCCACGTTGAACACTTTTTAATGTCCCATAGTAGCACTTATCAACGGGATTATTCATCTATGCATGCTGCTCATGTTACAGTACTCTTATTCAAATAGAAAATTTCATTTTGAGTGCGCAGATGGGTTTATTTCTTTTACTTCCGCATCAGAAAATAATTCTAAAGGCTACCAGCACAAGATTAACTAAAAGAGTTGTCAGGTGAAACGTTTTTCCACAGAAATGAAATACCTTTAAACAGTAAGTGAACATCCTCAAGGAGAAGTGGCCTTCATGGATGGTTGCCTAGTGATGAGCTCATCTGATGCAAGGCTGACTGACTGGCAGCTCACGTCTGGAAGGCGGTGAAAAGTCAAGGTTTTCACAGTTTGGGATTCTCAGCTGCACAGGGAATGCTTTCATTAGCTCAAAGTGAGATAAACCTGTTTTGTGGTATGGAAGCCCATTTATTCTAAATGAAAAAGATCTTACAAGGACTCCTTGAAGCTGGCCAAGGTGATAATGTATGGGCCAATGTGCCTAGAACACTTATTCCTCATTGTTCTTACAAATGTTTTTGTTTCCATAACTTTAGGGATTCACTGCAAAATTTGTTTCAGGCTATAGTTAAACTCCCCCTCTAACTTAGCATAAATTGTGTTGCTGCTTAAGCACACAGTTTGTGATTGTCTCTCCCAACACAAGCACATATGCATGTGGAAGACAGGGAGATGGTGTAGAAGGGAGAGGTCCAAAGTGATTTTTACTGTGGTGCGAAAGAGCAGGATTTGAAGTTGGAGGGCTTATGGCGGGCTAAAAGGACAGTGTTACTAGTCTCATTGTGTTAGCACGTATAAAGTGACCCCAGAAAAGTGAACTGTAAATCCCCAAATACCCAGTTGAGTTGTGTTCAGAGAAACTCATGTGATTTGCAGGGGAAGGGAATGTGGCTGTTGTCCCAGTTGATAAAATGCTTTCATTTGAAGGAGTTTCCAAGGCAAAGACAAAGAAGTTAAGTGACCTGAAAACTATTGCATATTGTTTTATTTTGTGTTGATCTACATGTTTCAGGTTGACCATAGGTTAACCTTCTTTCTTTTCTCTTCTGAAAAATAGTTGTACACCAATATCTTATTATACTTTTCAAAATAGGGCCTACAGCCATAGTTTGATTATCTTGAATTACGTGTTATGGTATTTGGTAAAATAGTATAGGAACAAAGGTGTACTAACCTTGCTTTGTAATTGTATGTACTGACTGTTCCTTTGGCAGAGAGGTCTGCAGAAAATGGCAGTGATTTTGTGTTCCAGTTGGATCAGTGCTGACTGTTAGAATTTTCATTTGTGTTTTCTCGCGGGTATTTTCTTTTTTTTTTTTTTTTTTTTTTTTTTTTTTTTCATTGATGCTTCGTTGTAATACTTAAAACAGAAAAAGTCCACATCCCATGAATTTTCTGCATCTGTACATTCTTTGCACAAAAGAATCAGAACCGGGCAAAAATAACTTCTGAATGATGCACAACAAATGGCTGTGGCTGTACAACTCTGTGTGTTATACTGCCAGAAGAAAAAAAAAAAAAAAAAAAGAGGGTAAAGTTGTCTCCATTTACCTAATTGAGGTGTAGAAATCTGATGCCTTGTCATCTGGTCTGACTTCCTTTGCCTGTGTGAAAGCTGGTGGAGCTGCCAAATGTGAATATCCGATCAAATTTCCACTCAGTTCCTCACAGAACAAGACTGCCTTGATCAACTTTCATCCTGTAATGACTGTGCTTGCCCTCTTTCCTGTTCAAATTCAGTGTTCGGATATCTGTTGTTGCCCTTTCATCATGCTAGTCTGACTCCTGAGTCTTTTCTTTATTTTTTGTATCCTGTTGCTGCTTTCTTCAAGATTTCTTTATCACTTCAAGACCTGATCAGTCCCATCTGCAGACACGTAATGATGTCATTAACTGGAATGCCTGACTCGTGGGTGGTGATGACACGTATTTCTTGTTGGAATTTCACTAGTGTGTTTCAAAATTAGAGGTATTTTCCTGGGGATCAGGCACCTTGTTCCATCTCAGATGCCAAGAAATATGACCACCTAGCGGCTCTCAAAAGAACAATGGGTGTCTACAACTGAGGGCATCCCAGGAATACCCATGGTTGCAGGCTGTAGTCATTCTCATTTATTATCATTGTTATATCTGAAAAAATAATAATAATTTAAAAAGCTGTGGCTATCCTGAGCTAGAAGGTACTGAGACTTTGAAGGCTAGTGTATTTCCAAGTTGTTATCTAAGGAATAGCAGAACAAGAGCTTTTTGTAGTTTCAGATTTCTTCAGTAATTTCTCCTGACAGTGTGAGTAAGCCAGCTGATGAACAGCAATTTGCTGAGCTAGGCTTTTTGCCGCATAACCTTTGATATGACCGAGTGACAGTGAGCACCACATGAGTGAGAAAACAGGCTCAGTGCAGCTCAGCAGCGGGACATGAAGGCTGTGCCCCCTGGGGACTTTGTGGTGGTAGGAACTATAAGTAATCTCTTAAAATACATTACTTCCTGCCACTTCTCCTCCAGCCATCGCAGAGAGGGATGCCAGGCGTCAGAGAGTGGCCAGAAGGAGGGTGTGGGGGCAGCACGGCTGCTAGGAAGGAGCAGCATCAGTGGGAACTTGTTGGCTGTCAAACAGGCTCCGGTGCTGCGGGTGCCTGCTGTGTGCAGCTCAGCCCATCCGGTCTCACTCACCCACTTGCATCACAGGAATGAGGAGAATTCAGCTTAAAGGCTGACGGTGACTAAATGCAGAAGCAGCAGCTCAGCAGCCTGTGTGGGAGATTGTTTCCTCATATTGGATGTGTGGATAGGTATCAGAAATATCATTGCTGCAATTAGTACTAATTGTGAGAGTTTTTGTGGGAAAACCCGGCAGGGGATGGAGAGCCATGGGAGGTCTCACACCTGAGCTGCCTGGGTAACCCTTAGGGAAATGTTCCTGTGCTGTGATGGCACTGTGAGGGGAGATGAAGAAGGGACTCAGCTCCTTGTTCTGTCATTTTAACATGTAAGCAGGCAGTTGTCCAACAAATTAAAGGAGTGAATGCCCCTTCATCCTAGAAAACTTGAAAAAGTATAATACCCATACATTGTGCCAGAAAAGTCATGCTTTTTCTAATACGGATTCAAAAGCAATCTTTTTACTGTGTGCATTAATTTTTGGGTAGGAGCCCAGATCATCTACTTAAGATAATTTTGCCCTTTATTTGCATTTTTGTACAATTTATTGATTATCAAAATATTTTCTTATTCAGCTGAAAACATTGGATAAAAATCTACACCTGAAGTGAAGTAAGAAGTCATATCTGGTGACTGTAATTATATTTTCTGGTTTAAGCATTTATGAATCATACATAATAATTTATCCAGGACACAATCATTGCAGAGCACATACATGTCATAAGCTTTCAGATTCCATGATTTTTTACAGCCGTGTTGCACTTATGGTCACATTTCAATTCTTTTCCTCTACCCCATATACCATATCAAATGAGCACATAGGCAAACAAATCAATGTTTGGCCATTAAAATGCAGAAAGTGATTTTAGTTGAAAGTTGTTCATGAATATAAAAAAAATATAAACTGTTGGAGATTCCTTGCACTGTAGGGACTCGGTACAATCTAAAGCAGTAGTCAGCTTTTCTTGCTTGTTGCTGCTGCACAACTCCAGTTCCCATCCTCTGGCAGTTAAAAGCCTCCTGCAAAGCCCTTGCACGTGATGTACGCACAGCACCGCCTGCGTGTCTGGTGGTGCGTAAGATGTAGGGCACAGCCAGCAAGTGCTTCTGAGCTTTTCGCCTTTCACTGCTTTGCAAGGTGCGACTGGAAGGATTTTGTGAGCTCTCAGCGCAGGCAGAGCAGGCTTCCAGGGAGGAAGGCAGCGGCTGAAGGGCACTGAGAAGGAGAGGAGAATCTAGATGGGTCTGAACATCGCCCTCTGAACTGTCTGAACCACAGCTTGAATTTGGAGCACCACTGTTAAGAACTGCATCACACTAAATGCTGTGTGAACGTAACAAGTGTACACTGGAAATGTGTTGTTGTTTTATAGTGACATTGATTCCTTGAGTCACACAACTTGGTGTACTTGTTCAGAGACAGGAAAGACAGTTCTGAGGGAAATCTTTGATTCACATGCTGATTTTTGCTCAGTTTTGTTGTTCTAGGTGCTATTTTTTTTCTCCTCTTTTAAATATATTTTATCAGGAGCATTTCCAGGTTGGTACGAAGTCTGCAAGAGCAAGGGGGAGGTAGCATGAGCTGTAACTTTTCTGACTGTATTTCTGTAAGTTTAAGTCATCAGCAGCATACTTGTACATATTGTAGATAAACATGGATTTCATTTCATGATCACAAGCTGTCAGTTCTACCTGTCATGTCATTCACAATTTTTCTGTGCTTTATCTCAAGTTTCATCTCTAGAGCACACCTGCGTATTACTGATCTGCTAATGAAGCAGTAGCTTCATGGCATATTTTTCTGATTCCTGCAGGCACAGAATAAGAACAAGTCCAACATTTCCTTTACCAATTTTATGAGACAGACTCTAATCAGTTCAATTAAGATGTGTCATCTAGACTACTGTAAATCTCAGCTCTGAGACTTGGTCCTTGTTGGCTTGCTGGTGGAATTATTCCAAATGCAGAAGGAATCGAGGAACAATTCAGGCAAGTGGCACCCTCTGGGGCCCAAGAGAGACCAGGAGGTACAAAGACAGTGCCTGCCCAAGCAGCTTGCCCTAGCCCCATGGAGCAGCTGGAGAGTGGCTTCCAGCAGGTAGCACAGCCCACATCTGTCCTCCTGCTTCCAAAGCAGGAGGGAGGGGAGGAGAGCAGGGAGCTGCTAGTAGCAACGCACTGGCGTTGGACATTGGCTGAGGTCAGGATTGGCTGGAAGAAAGATGCTGGCATTAGAAGGAAAGTTTCAAATAAGATTTCTTTATGTGTTGATCTCAGCTGCCAGCTCCTTACCTATGTCAGTTCAGTTCTTCTTCGCTCCAGCCTACTCCAACCGCGCTGAATGCTGATGAGCTAATACTTGGCTCAGCACCAGCAAGCAATTTCCTGGTAATTAATTTGTTTTCTCTACACCTGACCTGAATTTTTTTCAGGTAATTTGCAGGTTGGATAACCCATCAGAATCAAATAATTTTAGGGGGTACCCAGGAGTACAATGAGTAATGGTTATTTTGACTCTGGCTTCCCTCAGTCTCTTTCTTTCTCTCTCTCTTGACATTCAGGTTTCATTGCTGTTATAGCACTTTGCATATAATTACCAACAGCTTTAGGTTATAATTATATTGTCATTTAGTACATTTGTAGCAGGGAAAGAATGAACAAAACAGTGAATTAAATATGAGAAGACTGTTGGTGTTGTGTGCTTTTTGCTTTCCTAGCACCTTCATTAATGTTTTGCAATGTTTATGAGGAGCTACCTAGAAAAACAGCCCTTGCATGTGTGTAAACATATCACAACTCTAGGAGCTAAAAGAAAAAAATAAACAGGAAGAGCAGATACCCTTTAGCATTTAGGAGTTTTTAATATGGGCATTAAAAATTACTGCAGTCATTTGCATATTTATTTCACTCAACATTTTCAAAAGACAGCAGCAACGACCTAATGCTGCAATAAGTGGTAGAACTCCTGTTGACCTCAGTAAGAGCAGGCTGAAGTCTGTATCAGTCACTCACGAAAATACCAGAGGGTGCTTGCTGTTAGCACAACCATTTGAGAGCTAAACCATTAGGAGTCTCCATTTTTTGTTCTGGAGATAACATCCAAACACCATAGTTCTTTGGTGTTTCTTCTGCCGATAACCAACACAAAATATAGCTGAACTATGTTTTGCCACCATATATATGTGGAGTAAGCTTAATGTTTGTCTCTAGGAAATCCATAATTGCTTCAGTTTACAAACGTGAATCGAAGCACCACATACACTCGTGTTGTGTAATTGGTATGTGTATGCATGTACATGTGTACTCAGCTGTATGTGTGTATATACACGTATAGTTATGTCATGAAGAGGTAAATGGCAAACAAAATACTGTTGCCCAGCTGCCTGACTCCAGTGACCATAATCTTTGGGGTGTTTTGCATCCTTTTCCTTCCTCTGATGAACCATGCATGATACATCTCTGCCACTGCCACTGGTGGCAGCACGGATCACAGTGATGGGTTACCACGCTGTGCACCAGTTCAGCCGCAGGCTGAGGTAGGGTGTACTGTAGCACTGGTGTCTGCGTGCACAGCACTAGAACTTCTGCTTCACTTGCAGGTGAATCTGGGGCCCCTCCAGGGACCTGTGACTGCAGGTTTCGTACAGTTCAAAGGCCAAATTTTGGCTGATGTGAGTAATTCTAGAACTAAAGACACAGCAACTAGTTTTCAAGTTTCATATTTTTCTTCTATCAGATGTGTATGACAACTGCATCTTTGCAGGGCACCAAATCATTTCTAAAAATGTTGGTCAGTTTTTACATTCCTATGAACTCTAGGAGAGTTTACGTGAAAGAAACAATGGACTGGAATATCTAAGCAATAGCATGTTACAGTGTGATAAAAGAGAGCTAAAAAACTTATATCCTTGAGACTTACAGGTGAGTTCACAAGTCTAAAGCATAATAGATTAATTTAGTTAAATAATAATGCTCTGGCAGCAGGCCTGTCTGTCTCTGTCTAGTCTGTAGCTAGGGGAGGCTGGCAGTAAGGTATTACGGGATGTACGAGGTCGCGTTGTAAGGCATAAAACGTATCAGATCCGTTAAGAGCTGCTACAAACTCTCAGTGCAGTATAAGCCTTTGTAAAATACGCTATTCCCGACTACATTTATTGAGCCTGTAGTTATCAATAACGATGATGAGTATTTAGTAAAATACTTGGTGCTGGTAACATGTTTCAAGTCAGTATGAGAGGCTAGAATTTGACCATATGGATGGAGATATTGCTAGAGATTGATCTTTCTAGCAATTTTGTCTCTAGGTTGTATAGGCATCTCTGAAAAGTGCAAGCACGGGTTTTACAAACAAAATCTGAATGTTGATTTTTAAATAAAAGGCAACATAAAGAGAAGGTCAACTTTTTCAAACAATTTTGAAACAAATTGTATCTTGAAACAATTTTCAAGATAGTTGAATCAGCTAAAAAAAATAATTAACAATAGAGAGTGTAAGTAATTTCCATTATTTTTTGTATTTGAATAATTAGAAATAAATGCTTTGCAATGTAATCCTGAAGTCCAACATGCCTTTGTGCATGATACTGCAGAAAAAGGTGAGAAGGTAACAGCAATCCAAAAACGAGTGGAAAAACTAGTTGACATTTATAAAATGCAAAAATTTAGTGAGATTCCACTAAAAGGTTTTACATGAAGAGTATTAAAAGAAAAGATATATCGCATCTTCATTTCCCGGCCAACTAGGGCGACTAGGAGTTAGATTGGTGTGGCTAAGTTAAGGATCATCATTCTTTGTTCTGTATAGAAGCTATAATACTCTTGGTAAAAAGTTACTCACAAAAAGAGAATTAAAGAGTTTTCAGATTGGAAAGCCGACCCGTCCACAATCATGCAATGCCACAACCAAGCTTGTGATCATATATTTCAATGTTATTCCACCAAATTGTTTCCTTGCTGTGATTTCTTAGTGCAAGAAGGCATTAGGATTTTTTTTAAACATGGACAAAATATTTGCGCTCACTTCTTAGAGCTGCTGATACAGTAAAAGCTGAGAAAATACCCTGCAGTGGACAGGGAATGTAAGTTATTTCAGGCCAGTGTGTTAAATTCTGGCAAAATTCTAAGGGCAAATTATGTTCCATAATGGGAGAACCTGAGTGATTTTGTTGTGCTTACCTGTCTGAAAGGATGTGATGCAGGGACTTCAGCCTTGATGACAGCTTATGTGTCTAAAATCATAAGCTTGCAGTGTTACTCATCTCTGAAGTAGCAAACCAGCTTCAGAAGCACTGGTAGATACCAGATTGCTAAGTGCTGGGCCTAATGCCTTAACCCTAGCAGGACTCTCAAAGCCATGATTGCTTTGTGAATCTTTTCTGTGATCAGGAAGAGTTTTCTAAGTGAATGATAACCCTGTGGAGATGATGACAATGAGCCCCTGAGTAGTCTATTGCTTAGAAGACTAAGACAGAAGGTGATGATCTCCAATTCAAAACTTTCTGTCTCTGTCTGAATTTTAAAGCTGACTCTAGCTATGAATCAGAGTATGAAATGAGCACCTCAAGTAGTTTTTTTCTGACATCACAAAATTGTTCTCTCTTTTTCTCTGCATGGCTCTATGAATACTTAGTATTTTAATGTGATCAAAGGTATTGTGAGTTTCAAGATCACTGCTATTAATTAGCTAACCAAAGCTTTTTTGGACTATTTGATGAATTTCTCTTACGAAGACCTAAGTACATATTTTAACAAGAAAACATGTTCTAGTCAGAAAAATTTCCTACCAAATCACTTTTAGTCATGTATAAATTGGTACAAATCCATATACACCCTGGGTTCTGTGTGACTTTTCATTTCTTCCTGAATGCAATAAGCTATTTTACATAGGGGGGATGTTTGTTGAGTTGTTTTTTGTTTGTTTGTTTTTAATAGAAGGGAAACAACTCTCAAATTTTTGAACTACGTTTTATGAAAAGAGACTAGCAAAGTAATTAGTTTGTGATCATTGCATACCAACTATGAGACAAATGGTGTGAGCTTTCATTTTTCAAATTTTATGCACGAGGCATAAAATTCATTGATAGCAGTAATATCCCTTCAGTGTGGTCTCTTAGTAAACAAGCTTTCAGTAAAACAAAGATAAATAAAGTGTCTTTGATAGATAAATGAATGTCATGAAAGCTAATGCTCTGCTTAATGGATGTACAACTTCACCACCATCCATTAATATGTATATGAATGAGCTGTAAGTATAGGTGGTCTTGAAGTCAATTATGCTTCAGCTAGGCATGACAAGAAGAGCACACAACAAAACAGCCTCCTAGAAGTTGCAGTAATGGTGAACAACAGGACAGGTAATCATAAAGGATTATCTTACTGGGTCATAAATCCAGATCGATGCTGACAAGACTCAGCTCTGGGGATGACAAACCTCCCCTTTCTCTTGTGATATTGACTTGAGGATGCCAGGTTAATGATCTTACTCCATTAAGCATTTTCCAGTGCCATCATTTGGTGGTGTCTTGTTTGAGTATTTATATTCACCTTCAGTTACTCGGATGACTTTTCAGGCCGTGGTACATCTGACAAAAGTTATTCCGCAAGCTCTCTTTCCAGTGAGAAATTGGAATCCAAATATTTTCTATTGTTTGTCACAGATTGTACGAGTCAATATACGGCCATTCCAATTCGTGCTGCAGCAACAGCTGTGTATTTATCTAGGACTAACTAAAATGCAAAAAGAAATCAAAGTGAAACCCCTCAAAATGTTATTGACCTTTCAGAGAGATGCTCTGAGTGTTTGTTAATACTTCTAACTGTTCAACTTTGTTGGTTGGGAGGGACTCAAAGATGCTGAGAGGTGTTTTTCTTGTGCTTTCTTTTTGCTATATCATTATTAGAACTTTGGAAAAGGTGAGATCATTATTAAGTGGTTCAGAGAGTATTGTCAGCCTTTCTTTGCACAAAACCCATACCTCTGATCGTATCCTTCCCTTAGGCATGCGTATTAACATCTGTTTAAAGAGAGAGTGTTACTGAAGGTGGTATTCAAAGTAGGGGAACACCACCATGTCTGTTGTTATTAAGATGCATTCATGTCATATTAATGTGACTGAATTGACTGTGTTTGCTCATGTGTTACTTCTCATCCTTTCTCAACAGTGAGTTTCTTTTGCCCGTGGGCTGCTAGTTCCCTTTACAGGTTTTTCAGTGGATCCTTTCTGACATCTTTTTTTGCCTAGTCAAAACAACTTTATATTATCTGCAAAAGTTACAACTTCATCTTTCACCTCTTTCTGCATAAGCAGAAAATCTATCTGTAAATATATAGCTAGCAAATCATGTATATGTAATAAATATCAATAACTGCTAGTTTTGTTTGGATTCTCTGGCCATTCTGTTGCAGATTTCTTTTCATGCTGAAGCCCTGATGTATATTGTTACTTCTTTACTTCTTTTTTTTTTACCAGTACCGAAACTTTCCTAACTCTAATTGTTTTGATATTTCAGTTGAATTTTCAGGAAAAAAACAGATTTGGATCAACATATTTAAACGTGTATACTATTATAAAATCTACATTATTAGTTGTAACAACAGATTAGTTAACAGAAAAAGTAATTTTTTTTTGGAGAAGTGATTCTTTTCCCTTCTTTTCACCAGTAAAGTGACTGGTATTCTCTTTAGCATGTCAGTTGTATTTGTGACCATCATCTTTGTGCCTATATCACAGCTGATCAATATAGTACATACACAGTATATATACTAGCATATTCTAATCTACAATATCTACTAATCTGCTAATCGATATACTAATAAAAAGGTAAGGTTTCTGTAGCCTTTTCTACACTGGCTTGACTTTTTGTGCTGTATGCATACATAAATAACGTTTATTTTGATTTATGTTGTTTATAAGGTTAAGTGCATGGTAACGTTCTAGTGCTTTCCTTTTTTTTTTTGCGTCTATGTGAACACCAACATTATGCAGATACTGTATTACTGTTTGCTTCAAGTCTGTGCATATTTGTCATTGGTCCAGTCGTTAAAGCTTTGCTAATGTAAGTGAATAGGTAAGCTCCTGCTTTCTAGGAATAGATCAGTATGGCATTAGGGACCTATTTTTTTCCCCTCAGCTTTACCTGTCCTGATCTATTTACCTTGTCTGTTTCTGTTATCTCTGTGTTAATGTGAGGCCTTAGCAGTGAAACTGAGTTATAGAAGAATCCCAGAGTCTTGTATTTACAGAATCATAAATTGCAGCATCATGTGCACTTCTGGTCAAAAACATTAATGCTGAATGATCTTACTGGCTTCTGTCTACCTTCCTTTTTCTTAGAAAGTAACACTGAAAATACAATATTTCCAGAAAAAGGGATATTTTCCTACCGTCATTATAAAACCTAACATAACAAGTTCTGAATTTCTTACTTTTAAAATATTAATTGGATAAATATTTTATTCTTCTTCATTGTGATAGTTATTTAAACTGAACGGTGAATTAGCAAAACAAGGGAATTCACCTTGCATTTTCACTGATACCAAGGCCATGCAGGGTAAAGAAGCACGTAAGCACTGATGTCAGTGGAACTTTTTTTGTTGTTGTTTTACATAGTTCAGAAACATGATCCTGGACACTTTCTTTCTCATTTCACTAATGCTATTGTTTTAATTTTGCCCTTGTATGTACTTCAAGCTACTATACATGGCCAAGAAGGGATTATTATTTGTGAAAAATCTTGTCCAGCCTCAAAATCTGCAGTGAGACTACAATGGGAAATATCCCTTTCAGAGATCTTGACAAATGGACAGTTGAAAGAGAGTACTTTACTCACTCTGCCCATTCATTGCTCTATTTTGCCTACAGAATTTTTAAATGAGGTAAGGAAGAGTCCAGAAATGTGGATAGCTTAGTGTTACAGCACAACGCCTTTTCTTCTCCATTTGCATGCAAATTGATCTAGAAATCTATCAGCTGACTCTGTTAATGAGGTCAAGAAAAACATGCAGAATTAATCAAACCCAGCTATAGCTTTTATTGGTTAACTGTCTCCAGGGATGGAAACTCAGGAACAACATTTTTTTCTATGCTTGTAGAAACACCTTGCCAAAACAGTGATATTGGAATTTAATTTCATTTAAGAGCTGCCTCTCTTTTCCCTTTTGCACAAAAGTTACCCATCCTTGTCATTCTTGTCATTTTAATTGAACTTACAAGCATGACTGGCATGTGCTGGAATTTACCATGTGAGTATAACAATAATAAATTATTGCAGAAGATTTGATAAACTTGGGACTTTGCAGAGAGGAATAGTAAGGAATTGAGGGTAGGGAAGAAGTAGTTTCATGAAATATAGCTTTGCCTGCCAGTTAACTTCTATGTTTTATCCATTTATTCTCATCATTGTGCTGCCTGTTGTTGCTTAATTATTCCAGACATTATGCTCATCATATTCTGAGTTATAACTATTAATCAAATGGTTCAATCTTTTCCAGTCTGCCTTTCAGACAGGATAATGTTGCTAGTTACTTTTACAGCTCCTCTGGTTTTTCCACCATTTTACTTGTGCTCCAAAATGCATTGTAGAAATAAGATTTATCTACTTGAATCCATGAAGGATATTAGGGAGGAAATTAATTTTAACTTTGAATCTGATTATCCCTAAAAGATTAATTGACATTGCTAGTTCTGACCATGTGGCCTGAATAAAAACCATCATGGGAAATGCCTGGATTCATAAGTATTCTAAATAAAGTCCTGCTGTACTACGTGTATTCATGAGAAGTATATTCACAGTGGCCTTCCAAATTTAAGATGCGACTGGGGGAAAACTGTGTGCTCATTTAAGCACATGTATAACTGCAAATGGTATCAAAATTTTATGAGGGATGTAATGCAATGAAAGGCTGTGCAAAGGAGAAGACGATGTCTGATATGGTAGAGGAGGAAGAGTCAGAGCACCTGGAAGCAGCAAGAATGAGACCATTTCTCTTTAACAGCTGGCAGCCATCTTGCATAGTTTTTAGATTTTAAGTACTGAGGATCCTGTCTTTTCCTCAGATTGTGAAAAGAGGTCACATTAGCTATTTCTTTCCAAAAGTGTTTATACCTCGTTTGAAAATGGAATATCAAAAATATTATAAAACTATATAGCTGAGGTGGAATTTAGTCTTCTAAATCAAAAGTAGAAGCTATGTGGATGTTACTCTGCACTAATGACTGTGAGAACCTTTAGAAGTCTCCATGAAGGCTTCCACGCATAAGTAGAACCATCTCCAGCATTTATATACCCCTTTGCTGTGCCAGATATGAGGTGAAACACTGCCCAAAAGCAGACACTCTTGAGAACTTGGTTCTGTCTGCAAAGTGCTCAGAGTGGATCTGCTCCACAGCAACAGTCCCTGAGCAAATCCCAGCATCCCCATTCATTGCACTTCTCATATGGACAAAGAATGAAATGATAGTGAATTCTGCCTGAACAGTTTATGCATTTTTCCTTTAGACAAAAAGAGGCATAAAATATAATTAGTCTCAGCAGAGACCAGACTAGTAGATTGTCCCCTACGAAGGTGAATATCCTAACTACTTGGATACTGAGTAATACTTCTTCATTAGTCATGAATGTTGCCAAGATAAAGGGTATTATTTGCAGATTGTAATAAGTAAATTACTTTGGAGTGGATGGGGTGGTGTCTCAAATTCTAGAGGTACCACTAAGAACACACAGGGATGCCACTTTGAATAAATGGGCCATTGAGATTAGCCTGAGTTCATAAGTGGTAGAATCAGACATGGGAAGCTCTTGGAGACAGAAGATTATAAAGAATGGGAGGCAGAGAGATGATTTAGGTTAAGGTAACACTCAAGACAGACATTGATCGGGAAGGACTGTGTCACTGAAGCTGAAGAGTGCAAGTAGGCAAGATGCAACTAAAGTTCCTAACAAATAATTTTATTTGCATGACTGTATAAAGAAGACAAAATCTTAGTAATACTGTTAAGAAAGAGTGTGCAAACTTTGAGTTTTCAGATTTAGGAAAAGCTCCAAAGCAAAAATGACATGCAGACAAGTGTGAATGTAACAGGCATCACACTTGTGTTCACTATGATGGAGGGTGTAAAGGGAAATCTTGAGTCAGAACAGTATTTCTGTTTT